>ML677376.1:5712567-5758586 GCA_007922305.1 Dermatemys mawii | reverse complement strand
CCTGAGCGAGAGAGCCCCTGTGAGGTAACGTGGCACAGATGCCCTGAGTGAGATCCTGTGAACAAGCTAAGATGGCACAGCCGCTGTGTTGTACTAAACAGTGCCTGTACGAGAAGCTGGATATTCCCAGGGCCATCAATGCAATGTCACTGATTAGAAGGCAGGGTAGGAAATTAAACAAAGCAGATGAATTAAAGCCAGACTCCACAGGCTGCATCTGTTCCTCCATTCCCTTTGGGTGCAACACTGATATAGCTTTAAAAAGTAAATTTAGTGCTGAGGAAAGCTGCCAAGCTGATGGCCCTGGAGACTGAAGCCCTCAATGTTTCCCTAACTTGGATAAAGCACAAGCACGCAGCGATGCGTCTAACTTCCTATCAGCATGCCTCAGCCTGGACTGCATCCTCTGGAACAGACAACTAGGTGAGACTGTCCTGCCTGGGCTTGTTATCTCCCGCAGAGAGGTTAGATTGGGGGTTACTGTAGCTCAGAGCTGGAGGGAGTTGAACACAGTAGCATTGTTCCTGATCACGCAGTCTGAGATGTCGCAGCAACAGTCAGACCCCGGAGACAAACAAATCCAACAGAAACATCCGTGGTGTAGAGCGCAGACTGGCAAACACCCATGGCCCATGATGATACTGGCATGGAAAGCAGACTGGAGAGTGCACACCCTGCAGCTTCCTTGCCTTTGCCTTGTCCAGTCCTATAATTTACAGAGAAAAGGGGGAAGATCCATTTAGGAGTCATTTGAATGATAGGCATCTTCATGATATTAAGACATATAATAATAGCTTGATAAGCTAGTCTGAAGAGCCCAGACTGTTTCAAAGTGTTTACATCCCATGCATGAGACATATTGAGTCACCTAGATATCTAGGGGAAACCTAAACAAACTTCTATATATAAATGAGATCCTCCCTTATTAGCTACCCCTGCATTCATAAACCCTTGATGCATAAAATAGATTATAAATAATTGGCTTGGCCAATTCTGTGAGCAGATCAACAGTATGATCCCAATATTTACCAAGAATCACTGACAGAGCAACTGAAAATAAGATGGTAAGGCAGTAGGGGGTAGAATAGTAGCTTGAAGATGCAAGGGGGAATGAATTGGTAGCAGCAGTATTACTCCTACCAGCTTTCCAGCCATCCAACCACTAGAGGACAATACAGTCTCAGTCCCCTAACTTTAAATGAGAAATGGCAACATAACAAAAAAGGAAGGAAGGAAGGAAGGAAGGAAGGAAGGAAGGAAGGAAGAAGCAGATCCAGTTCCTTAGCCAGCTATTTCCAAACACAGGTTACTTGTATTGCACCCCAGGATGGGAGAGAAAAGTAAGAAACTTGACTGGTTTTGTCCACTTTCCATACTGTACCTTTCCGTGTTTCTGGGTGGGTTCCACCCCTCCAAGCAATATGATCCATCATTTGAAGGATGGCGCCACACTGGTTCCTGCTGTTCTGAAGAAAGGCAACAACTGCATTTAGATAAAAGACTGTCAAGCAGATCACAGATGTCATTCAAAGCCTATCTCAGAGAAAAGCATTAATACAAGCAGCTTCCTGCACTGCCATAGTTAATCCACTCCCTTGCAGATCTCCCCCAAGTTGCAAAAAGGCTTCCTGAGTCTCGCATTGCTGCCCAATATAGGTGCTAGGTATCTGAGCAGATGCATTGCTAATTCAAGGCAGGTCAGTTTGGCTCCTACAGAGCAAAAGACTGTGATTTAAAAAGCAGGGGAAGCAAAAATGCATCTTCTGGATCTCATCATGTGAATTCCAAATTTCAAAACAATGGTAACATGAAAGTGGGAGTCTATTTCTGAGTCAAGAAGGTCTCCAGATTATTTGCCCTTGGTGGCTCAGCCCAGAGGCTGCGCTGATGAAGAATTGTTGTGTGTTGCTCTCTTTGAATTAATTATTTCTGGACACACTTCTGGAACGTTCTGAGCTGCTTATTGAACTGTCTGTCGAGCCTGCGTAGGATGAGGAACTCACCAAGAGCCGATAATCAGGGCCAAGCTCTCTTCCACCTGCTTCCCTTCCGCCTTCATGACTTGCCTCATCTCTCGTTGCCTGGACTCCACTGCATGGCGTTATCTAAATAAGAAACAGGGTGTTCCCAGAATGGTGCAGGCACTCGGGGCTTAATCAACAGAGCGTTTCACCAACATCAGGGTGGTGGAGCCGGCCCAGCTGGCGTGGGGAGATCTCAGAGGTAACTGTCATTCGCAACACACACATCTCTCTCCACCCAACCATCTCTTAACTGCCTAAGCCTCCATGGCGAGACCTCAAAAGGTGCATGACCTCACTTCTAGCTTCTCAGATCTGCTCCCCATTGCTGCCCCCTGCTCCGCAACTAAATACCTCAACACTAGATGCTTCTCTCCCATCACAAGAGATTTGACACACACATCCCCGCCCAGCTTTTCAGCCTTCCTGCAGGTCTCCCTCTGGAAGCCTCCATAACCCACCTTTCTCCCACTCCTCCTTTTCCTTCCCAGTATGTGCACTTGGAAAACTCATCTCCCTCACCTGAGAGGAGGAAAGCAGTTTGCCTATGCCAGGGATCGGGCAGGGATGAATCCTTCTTGGCAAGATGCCCACTGCACCTTACTCTCACCAGCCCCCCCGCTGCTGAATTGCTCCTACTCTCCCAATTATCTGAACTCTCTATTATCTCAATAAAATCCATGTGTGTCCATCCCCCCAGGCTATTCATAGAATCATAAGTACACTGTACACATAAAGACTATCTTCAACCAAAGGGACGGGGAAGGCAAACGCCATTCAGACTATTGACTGGGGCTATTTTTTAAGCGTGTGTTATCCAGTAGATGTTATCAGGCCTGTTATTAAGGCCACCCTGTGTCCGCACATGTGCTGAAGATCCTAACTGGCTTTGTCTGAGCAGAGAGACCCACTGAGTGCTATCGAAGGCGTGGGATTGGGGCTTGCTGGGCAAGGGGGTGGTTCATGGCTGTCAGGGAGAAGATAGAACTCATACGGCCTGGCTCAGGAGTGACATCTGGGCCAAAAGCTGTTGCCATCTGGTGGCTTTTTGGAAATGGTTAGATAGATAGATTAGATAGATAGATAGATAGAACAAAAACTCTAAAAGCAGATCTGTAGTTTGGGTCAGATATTAACTATTATTGTGGTTGCTGTTGTTATTGTACTACTTTGAGGTTCGCAGAAGGAACACAGTATAGTAATTCAAAGAATTCCTATTATTCAGGGACTGCTACGGTACACAGAGAGCACTTCACATAGGGTGACCAGATGTCCTGATTTTATAGAGACAGTCCTGATTTTTTGGTCTTTTTCTTATTTAGGCTCCTGTTACCGTCCACCCCCATCCCAATTTTTCACATTTGCTGTCTCGTCACCCTAACGTCACAGAACAGAGAATTTTGCCTTATTGTATGGTGAAAGCCTTCATAGCTGCCCGGTAATCCCAGTGGAGCCTGACGGAAGTCAAGAGGGTGTAACTGAGCAGAGGATGTGGCCTGTAGCAAAGCCAGGAGGGGGAAAAGAGAGAGAGGAGAACAATGAAAAGCTTGATCATCTAGATACTTTATTTGACCAAATTCCACGACTCCAGGACTAAGCGGTTTGGGAGGAAATTCCTCCCTTTACAGAAAGACACCACAAGGACTATGCACCACTTGAACCTCACTAAAATCCTATTCTGTGAACAGAGAAGCAGTGCTCTCCAGTAGTAGGGACAGTGAGCTGGGAGTCCAGAAACTTGGATTCTCTTCTTGGTTCCGCCACCGAGCTACTGTGAGTCTTCAGGTAAATCATTTCCCTTTGCTGTGCTTGTTTCCCCACCCCTGTCTGTGCAGCTCTTTAGGGGCAAGGACTGTCTCTTGCCACATGTTTCTTCCCCTCCTAGCACAAGGAAGCCCTGATCTCGGTTGGTGCTACTATAATCCAATTAGTGGCCATGCTGGCCCTCCATTCAGGAAGATGACTTTTATTTGCCCAGCTCTGACCCTTCTGTATGTTTTGCGGGGGAGAGGGGTCATGTTGACTGAACTCCAGTATGGCTTGTTCAAACTTTTGAACACCTCGGTCCAAATAAATGCTCAGTATTAGTGGGTGGGCTGGGCACTTTTCTGCCAAGCTGCAGCCTTAAGTGAATGTTTATGGCTATGTTATAAACCCCAGAAAACAGAAGCAGGCAGTGGAAGTGCTGACTCGGCCTTCGCTAAATGCCAATGATCTACAAAAGCATTAAAAGGGGGAGGATGAAAAATAGAGTCATTTTCAAGTTTTCACTGTCCCACGAGCCCCTGGTGAAGGACACGCTGCACGCAGCATCACCATTAATATTTATGGGCATGACACCGAGCCACAAACCTTGGCAATCAGAGCAGCTCCACTTTGGGAATTAATGTAGCTCTGCTTGGCTGGGGTCTTGGTACAGAGGAGCAGGCAAGGGATGCTGGAATATGCAGGGAGATCTTTAAAAATTTGGGACTGACCTTTGGAGGGCAGGAACCACGCCAACCAGCTCCTCAAATCCTTGGGCATGCTGACCAGAACTGCTTTCTCTATTCCCCTGGCACACTCAGAAACCAGACCCCAGCACTGCATTTTCTGTTACCCAATGTTCCACAGTTCCTAGGCAGACCTAGCAGCATGTTCTCTATTACCTGATGCTCCCCAGGGACCCAAGCCAGAACCAGTGCTGCACTCGCCATCACAGGGAAGTTCCCCGGTCCAGCTGCCTAGCGCTATCCCTGTATTCTTGGCTTGTCCGTCTGAGTAATACAGGGATCTCTCAAGAACACTTTGCAAACAAACACCCCAGTAAAACCAGTCCCTGTTTGTACACAAAGCTTGGCCAAGCACTGAGTCATGAAGGCCACAACCTGACGGATACTGAATAAGAGCCAAGCCCCACACCCAGGACAATAATTATTGTTTATCCTCATGTGTGAACATCACCTACAAATATCCCAGTGGGGAGTATCCCACAAATACATAGCTCAGAGTGACCCATGCACCCCTTATGAAACATACACCCCAAATATCTGGACATTTACCATTTGTGCCTGGTGGAATCTTGTTTCATGAGGGCATTGACAGAACCCAATAATCCTTCATGCTTGCTAGAAGCTCATGCTTAGGCACCAAGGGCTAGCCGACTACAAATTCCTGATACCCCCAGGAATGTGGGTATGTAGGAGGTGGGGTAAATAGACACTGATGACCCCCAGCACGGTGCTTGCTTAGAAGCTGATCTCCAGGAGTGGGCAAATGTTGATAAAATTCAAGAGAAATAATATTATAAATCCCCCTTTTTTAAAAAAAAATATAATTTTGAGCCATAACATGCCTAAAATAAGCACAAAGGCCTAAATTTTCAGAAGTGGCCAGTGGTTTTGGAAGCCCAGTTAGAGACACCACCTTAAAAGGTGAGAGCCTGGCTCTATTGAAGCACTGAATGGCAAAACCTCCATTGACATCTCTGGGGCCAAGATTTCACCCCTGGTTTTCAGAAGGTAGATGATCAGCCCTTTCTGAAAATCAGGCCATTTTTAAGGTGTCTCAGGCTGGGCACTCCAGTAACTGAGCTATGCAAAATCACAGGACACTTTTGACAGTTTAGGCATAAAATTCTAATAAAAAATAAACATCAGAAACCAAAAAAGTTCCCACCATCAGCGAAGGGGCGAGGCAGAGGAAAAAGGGTACTGATCCAGATTAACCTGAGTGGTCTGGGGGTGAAGCTGAATCAACACTTGGGGGCAGGTTGGCCAGTGCTGAAGTCTCATGAGCTGGCCTGGGCTCAAGCAGGAAATGGCTGAAATCTTGTGAGATCAGTGGTTCTCTTGAGATTTCAGGGGCCTCTGAAGTAGCCAGCAGGCCTGTTCCAGACTGATCTTCAACCAGGCACCAAACCTTAAGGGCGGGTATGGCTCTGTGAATTTGAATCTTACCTACTCACCCACCATTCAAAGATTCAAGGATCTGAGCTGGAGAACAATGCGATTCAGCTCCATTTTGTACAGAACCTTCCCTTCTATGTGCCAAAATGCTACAGAATTCAGCAGAGCTGATGGTGGTGGGCCAGGTTCCAAAAAGATGGTGTAGTGGGGTGGTATAAATTATACCTCTGTGTGTCCATCAGACACCCTGAGTGATCCTGGTGGAGGAAAGGTCTCTTTTTCTCTGTGGTTCTCCGCTTTGACTTTTTCTAGAACATAAGAGCTGCCTTAGTGAGAGCACTGAATCTACAGCACCCAGCATAGCTGTGTCTAATCTCATTATATTTCCTGGCCAGTCCTGCTCACATCTCAGTGCTCACCCTTCATGGACTATGTCCAGCCCCATAACACACTGGAAGGTGTGAGGGGCTGCATCCATTCTGCATCATTGCAGGCCTGGCACCCTGTTGACTTCCCACTGCTGGGTACCTCAGACATGGACGGTAGCAGCCCAACCCTGGCCCACAGAGATGGCTAGTAAATAGGGAAGGAAGGAGCAAGTTACAACACAGTGGAATCAAAGGACATAAGAATGGCCCTGTTGGGTCAGACCAAGGGTCCATCTAGCCCATTATCCTGTCTTCCAACAGTCACCAATGCCAGGTGCCCCAGAGGGAATAAACAGAACAGTAATCATCAAGTGATCATTCCCTGACACTCATTCCCAGCTCCTGTGAACAGAGACTAGGAACACTATTCCTGCCCATCCTGGTTAATAGCCATTGATGGACCTATCATCCATGAATTTATTTAGTTAATTTTTTAATCCTGTTAAGGTCTTGGCCTTCATCACCTCCTCTGGCAAGGAGTTCCACAGGTTGACTGTGTGTTGTGTGAAGAAATTATTCCTTCTATTTGTTTTAAACCTGCTGCCTATTAATTTGATTTGGTGACTCCTAGTTCTTGTGTTATGAGAAGTAGTAAACAGCACTTTCTTATCTACTTTTCTACGTCAATCATGATTTTATAGACCTCAAGCTTATCTCCCCTTATCCGTCTCTTTTCCAAGCTGAAAAGTCACAGTCTTATTAATCTCTCCTCATACGGAAGCTGTTCCATATCATAAATCATTTTTGTTGCCCTTTTCTGAACCTTTTCCAATTCTAATATATCTTTTGAGATGGGGCAACCACATTTGCTCACAGTATTCAAGATGTAGGCATACCAGGGATTTATATAGAGGCAACATGATATTTTCTGTACTATTAACTATCCCTTTCTTAACGATTCCCAGCATTCTGTTCACTTTTTTGACTGCCTCTGCCCATTAAGTGGATGTTTTCCACTCGGACTGGGAGGAGATGCAGCATTTCCTTGCTCTGCAAAACGTCCTTGGCCCAGCACATTTTAATAGGATTCAAGAGGTTCTTTCTTTGCTCTTCTCTATTTAGAAGTTGGCTGGAATGGCAGAACAAGCTGGGGACAGGCATTGGCTAGATCAAGAAGAATTTTTTTCCTTCCTCTCCCCTCCACCCCTCATCCCCTGCTTTAAGCACAGAGCATGGGATTTTCAAAGAAGTCTAAGGGATGTAGGCATTGATATGCCCATTGAAAATCAGTGGAAGCTGAGCACCATTAGGCCCTTTGCAAATTCCAGAGTTCCAACTAAGAATCAGTTGAGTATCCCCTTTCTCCCCCATCCCCAGTTCATCTCCCCTGGAAACCATGCTGATCTCCCCACCTACCTCTTGTGGCTGACGAGAAGCAGGACAGAGCCATTCTGGATTTTGGCCTCCTTGACAGTCTCCTCCTCCCCAAGCTGCCTGGCATTATAGTAAAAAGTCTTCTTCCAGGAGGTGATGCCCTCGCGCACCAATTGGGCCCGGAGGTCCATCACCTTGTCCGTGGGCTTGACAGTGAGGGGCATCAGCAGGTCCTCGTCAGCCAGGTGCACCTTGATGTGGTACCTCTTCCAGCGGGAAAGGCTCCTTCGCAGGGTCTCCATCCTCTCGGGCCTGGCAGGCTGGCCAGCGCGGCTCTGAGGGGCATCCACCTGCGTTGGTGAAAGCAGAGACGTGACTCCAAATGAGCTTCCTGCAGTGAACACCCTACACCTCTTGCCAAACCTGTTCCTCCCAGCTGCCGCGCTGCGTGCTTCACATTCCAGGGAACAGCTCGTCTCAGGGACTGGCTTCTACAGACACATCCCCTTGCAAAGCCTGCCGGCTGGGGAATATTTGTAGGAGTCATAATGCCGTAACAATTATAATTATATTTGCAAAGCGCAAAGGCTCCCAAAGCACTCCAAAGACTGATATTTAGAGACCATGAATGGGAGAGTGCATTAAAGAGCTGGAGAGCTTTAGTAAGATTACTCCCCCTAGTGCTAAAATGCAGCCACCTCTGAGGTGGAACCCAGCAACTGTTTAACAGTCACATTGCAACACACCACGGCAGTTTAAATCAGGAAAAGAAGAACACTCCCTCCAATGGAGATTAGATAGGCAGAGTGTGTAATTAGACATGTGGAAATTCAGGCAGGACTTCAAAGCTAATTAATACTTCATCCCATGTGAAAAGTGGAATGGAATCTATAACAACCATAATGTTCTTTGTTTTACATCTCAGATGAGACACTGTACACTGAATAAGTGACATTCGCTGGGTGCATAGGCTGTGTGTCACCCCATGCTCCTATCACCACCATGTGGACTCAGTAAGATCACATGCTAGTTCATCAGCACTACTTCCTGTTCCTGGAGGGTGTTCCGTCTGAGTAATGATCTCCCTAAATTCTCTTAGCACATGAGAAATGACAGCATCACAAGGCTGCAGAAAAAAATGTACGGAAGCACTGCAAATAATATAGAGACCTAAACCAGAGAAGGGGGAAAATTTGCTGCCAAAACTTTTTTTTTTTTCAGAAAAATGCACATTTGACATCAAAACATTTTGCAAATTCATGTTAGCGTCACCAGATTGTTTCAAGTTAAAAAAAAATATCCAAACATATGGAAACATTTTGATATTTTCAGTTCAAAATGACTTACTGAATTACTGGCATATTGAAAAATCCATTATTCATACAGCTGTAATCTAAATACCAGTGGTAACAAACTGTCCCCTTCTAAACTAAATATACCACTGTGACAAAAGTAGTAGTCAGCTATAGGAGTCATTTATAATTGAACGATCATCAGGGCAGTTGGTGGCAGATGTGGAAGAGAATACTTTAGAGCAAAGATCATCGAGATAAGGAAGTCGTGTTTTTTCCAAAAGATCAGGTCACATTCTTATCTTGTACGCAATTTCCTACTGCCGTATTACATGAATTAATTCCCCATGGCCATTCTTTTGTACCAAGAATAGTGTCTTTTGATCAAAGTATTGCAAACCATTTGTCTTCGAAGTCTTTGCTTTATTATACACAGCCAAATTCTCAAAGGAGTTCGGCTCCCATTTATACTCCTAAATGAACTGGCCATATCTTCCGATATGGTGAGCACCCAGCAGCTCCCATTGAGAACAATGGAGAATCTGCCCCCTCCTTCCCCCCCACATCCCCCCCCTTTTGAGCACAATGGAAAATCCCAACCCCCCATTGAGAACAATGGAGAATCATCCTCACCATCCCCACTGAAGACACTGGAAGTTGCTGGATGCTGAGCACTTTTGCAAACCTGGCCAATAGAATTCAGGGATCATGGTTTGATGGGAGCCAGGGTCCCATTGACAGCTGTGCAACTGACTCACTGTGTATGTGTGCATGAGTCACATCACCGCTCCATGCCTCAGTTTCCCCTTTTGTAAAATGGGGGTAATGAAAACCTACGTGGACGGCTATTATAAGCACCTCAGATAACATGATAACAGCACTTTTCACTGCAGTGGCGTCTTCCATGGGAGGGTTTCAAAGTGTTTACAAACACCATAAGCTCGGCAACAGCCCCAAAGGCAGGTCCTCACGTATAGTAGCATCAGAGCACCATTTTACAAACAGGGAAACTGAGGCACGGAGAGGTTAAAGCCAGTTTTTCTAATCTGGGTGCCTAAAGCTAGGCAGCTAACATCTCCTCTTGGCACCAGAACTAGGGGCCCAGAAGTCAATAGGGAGCCCAGCAGCTCTGAAAATGCAATCCCTGACTTAACAGCCAAACTATGGATCTAGGGGTCAAATTCACCACCATGCCGAAGGCCTAGTGCATTGCCTCTGTAATGGGTGAATTTCACTCTATGGGCCAAATTCATCCTTGGTGTAAAGCCAAACACTTGGCTTGAGTCAGGACTGATCCATTTCCCATTGATGTCCAAGGACAGCCTCTCATTGCCACAGATCAGAGCTGAATCACTCCACACACCACCAAGTCTGAACACTGTAGCCAGCACCATCACTTGCCCAGAGGGTGCCAGGGGAAGCACAAAGCACGCTCATTTCAAAGGAGCCTGTTGGCTGTCATCCCCTTCATACGATTCATTCCTCTAGCCTACGTGGCAGCTTGACATCTGACAAATACCTTTCAGACAGCTCCTGTTTATTTTTAGAGCTGCTCTTTCCAATTGGGCCTGGGATGCGTATCATTAGAGAGGGAAAGATCACAGCAGAAGGAAAATACTCAGAGCTAACTGCTGGGGTTTATTTGTTTTTGCCTGCAAGAAGTTTGCAAACTTCTTCGGGTTCTTCCACCAGCCTCTGCTAGGGGGTTTAGTTTTGGGGAAAGGACCAACATCCCAGCCTGTGGAAGCAGAGAGTGTGGCAGAGAAGGCGGGTGATGAAATATTTAAGCCCAGCAGCCCACACTAGGCCATGTGAATGTCTAATGCCAGTTCCAATTAATTTTGAATTTTTCATTAAGCCATTATTAAAAGCAGAAGGACAGCAGAAATAAGGCGAATTGACTTGGGCAGTATATTAAGTACCTTAGTTTTGCCTGAAGATGTTTTATTATCTGTCTAAGGTAATTATTTCACAAGCTCCTGGTGGTTTGTGGGCTAAACAGAGGTACAGGATAAAGTTCAATGCTCTTCCCTCAAAGTTATTTTAATCCTCCTCCTCCGCTCACCGTGCTTGGGTCATGTGTCTGGTCTGTCATATCTGTCTGGAGGACAAGAGAAAGTCAGAGTTCTGTGACTGTGTGATAATATATAACTGCAGCGTTATTTACAAATCAAATCAAATCTTATTGACTTAAACTTTTTCCCATATTGAAGGCAAACAGAAGCCATGCAAACATCCAGAGAAAACACACATTAGGAAAACAAGAAAAGCAATTTAAATGCAGGCAGGCTATGAAATACAATATTTTTTTAAATGAAACAAAATATCAATATTTTTAAAAGTCAGGCAAGTCTCCTTGCTCCAGTAAGGCACTCATGCTCCTCTGTTGTCATTTACAGAATGCTAAAAAGAAAAATTCCCCTGTGATTTGCAACTTCAATCAGTGTAAAGAGTTTGGCCCAGTTCTTCTATAAGGAAATGGACAAAGTACGCTCAGCAATTAAATGAATTTTGGACCATATCCATAACATGGAGAAGCCAGCAGCAAAGCACCTGAGCATCAGTAAAACAGGACTTTGGGAAGAGCATGCGACTGGTTAAAAAGCAAATGATCATATTCTCTGCTTTGTTATGGTGGTGTAAATCCAGAGTAACTCCATCAGCTTCAGTGGCATTATGACAGATTTACATCTATGGAACGTAAGAGCAGCATTTAGCCACACCAAGTCACTCATCTTGTCATCATTTAGAGTTAAATTTACCCCTATCCAGAAGGCAAGCACACAGACCATCAGCATCCCACTCAGACTTGTAGGGCTCGCTATGGTTTAAGTGGGCCTTAAAGGGTGGCTAAACCTGGTGTTGGCTCCTTGCACTAGGGTGAAATTCACCCTCAGAGATGATACAGGAACCTAGGAGTCATACTGGTCAGACCAGCTGCCCAGCAAGGCAAGGATACTCTGCCATCGGTGCCCAGAAAAACAAGAAGCTGCATGATACCCTAGTGATGCAACACTATCCATAATAGCAGTGATGGGGGAGGGAGAGGAATCCCTACCTGACCAGCCCTGAAGCATGAGATTGAGAGCATACCTATGATGAGATATACAGGAATACCATGTATATAAATATGACACTGGAAGACAAGACCTTGGGACAAATGCAACCTCAGGCAGGTTATATGAAAGCAGGGCCTGACCCCTCTGATAGCAGAATTGGTCCCATTGTAGAGAGTAATACAATAATGAAGGCATGTAACTGAAAGCAAAAATTATGTCTGTATCATATAGATCAGTGGCATAAACACTCATATGCAAGTAACAAAAGGGCATAGGTAACACGATAGTAAAAGAACTTTATATTCTAAAGCTTTACATAGGAACATTTCAATGTGCTTAACAAAGGCAGCCGAGAGAAATTCTGTAGCTTGTGTGTGTGGCAGGTCAGGCTGGCCTGTCATTGTGGTCTCTTCTGGTCTTAGAATCTGTAAATCTATTAATCCCATTCTTCAACCCCATCCTTCATGGGGAGAATAGGATTGCCTGCACTGCCTTTGGCATGCCCATAACACTTGGGCTTGTAGCTCTGCATTAAGATAATATGTATAATGAAATGTCATGCTTCAGGGCTTCAGGCAGTCATCTGTAGGGGTCAGGAAGGATTTTTTTCACCCCAAAGCATCAGAGATTGGCCACAGTTGGAAATGGGACATAGGATGGGCTGGACAAGTACTCTGGGGGTGGTACAAAGAATCCCCTTTCTCAGATGCTTGGCTGGTGGGTCTTGCTCACGTGCTCAGGGTCTAAGTGATCACCAGATTTGTGGTCAGGAGGGAATTTCCCCCCAGGTCAGATTGGCAGGGGCCATAGAGGGTTTCACCCTCTCATGGGGCATGGACTGCCTACTGGGATCATCTGGGTATATTCAACCTAATCAATTCTCAGCCATTGCAGGGGCCTCAGACCCTGGTGGCACCATGGTCTCTCCTTGTATTTGCCTGTGATACACTACAGTGTAGTCTCCTGAAGCTCAAAATATTTTAGTCTAACTAAAGTCGTTGGGCTCAATATAGGGTATGTGTGTGAAATGTAATGGCCTCTGGTATACAGACTAGCTGACCTAATGCTCCCTTCTCCTCCTCAAACTCTATGAAATGGGTCATAGGTCCTATCTGGCAAATAGTTAATAGAGATTTTCCTTTAGCTCAATGGGTAGGGACTGTGCTTTTGGGCAGGAAGTTCTGAATTCAGCATAATGGCAAATAGGAAGCCGGGGATGTAATGACTATAACAAGGTTCAAAAAAGAACTAGCTAATTCATGGAGGATGAGTCCATCAATAGCTATTAGCTAGGATAGGCAGGGATGGTGTCTCTAGCCTCTTTTGCCAGAAGCTGGGAATGGGTGACAGGGAATGGATCACTTGATGATTCCCTGTTCTGTTCATGCCCTCTGGGGCAACTGGCATTGGCCACTGTTGGAAGAGAGGATACTGGGCTAAATCGATGATTGGTTTGGCCCAGTATTGCAGTTCTTATGAGTATGAACCACTTTGTACATGGGGGAAACTGAAGTATGGATCATTGAAAGTAACTGGCTCAAAGTCACTGGCAGAGTGAGGCATAGGGGCCAAGTAACCTGCTTGTTTCTCTTGCCAGAGAAGTAGGTTCAGTTCCATTACATGCACAATGACAATATTCAATTGTTAGCCTAAAAGAGAATAAGCATTGTCCTTATAACCATGGCATTTTTACTGCGCACCTCTGAGCCAGGGTTAATAATGCAGTATATTAATTATTATCATTTTGTACATTTATATTGTCATCTGCTTCTTTGATTCCCCGCCATCAGCTGAGCAGCGAAGGTATAACAGGGCAGGGAAAGAAGAGAAGCCAGGGGAAGAAATATAATAGCAATAATAATCCCTAGTCTTTATCCAGTGCTTTTTCCACAGTAGATCTCAAAGCATTTAACAAAGGAGGTCAGGATTATTATCCCCATAATAGATGGGCACAATTCTTAGCTTTTCAGTACCTGTGATCACAATTCACCACCTGCCAGGTTGTTTTCCAGCTACCGTTTTCTTATTCTAGTATGACGTAAGAGCCAAGATGTTGCTGCAGAGTGCAATGAGCTCTCTTGTTTTTTTGGACAGAGACTCACATCTGGGAAAGTCCAGCAAAATCATAAGATGTTTCCAACCAAGCCACTTTGTCAGTGACTGCAGAGGCTTGTCTGATTCCTGGAGCTTTGTAATCTTATGCCTTGCAGTCAATAAAGCTGAACAGTAAGGATTTGCACCAGTGTTTGCTGCATGTGAGTTCATGGCTGGGAGCAGGCAGACAGCAGGGGAAGAAGATTCCCCTATCTGAGATTCGATTGCCCTTATTTTGCTCTGCATAACTACAAATGTTATTATCGATCCCAAAATTATCCAGCCCTTCTTTAAATTGAGTCCCAGCATTTGACTTGCTGACCTGCTCCTGCAGTCAATGCCATAGCCAACAGCACTCCATGGGAAGATGCTCATCCCTTTATTTCATCTAAAATGTAACGTGCCTGCTAGTTCATCAAATGCCCCATCTCCTGTGCTATGGAGCAGCATAGGTAATCATTGTGTGTGTTACAGTAGCAACCAGAGACCCCCAACTAGGATCAGAGCCAGATTGTGCGGGGGTGGGGGGGCGGGGGGCTTACACACAAATAAAACAGGAAGGTGCCTGCCCCAAACAGTTTAAAAACTCAATGACAGACCTTTCTTTGTACAGTGTAATACTGTCCTGGGTCAGGGATCTGTTCATTTATTAAATAAGCAGTCCCACTATATATTTAGGGAAATTTAGGGTTCCATTTACAAATATAAAGGACTAATAAATTATGGATATTTTAATAAATGATTAATCAACTGGATAGATTGTTAGAGCCCAACAGAGTTAAACTGCTGATAAGCATGGCTTCTAGCCATCTAAAATACCTTCTCCACATGAGCTTAAACCAAGCAACTCAGTAAAAGTCCCATGAAAAATGACAAGCTTTCAGAATTTTTCTCCATCCCAAATCAGGGTGAAAAGTGAAAAGATGGAAATTTTTCATGAACCAAAAATCCAGAATTTTTTTTATGTCAATTGAAATGTTTCATTTCAATAAATTTGAAACATTTCCTTCAGACCTAAAATGTTCTTATTTAATAAAAAGAATATAAAATAACGCCCATTTCTAAATGAAATTGTGAGCTGAAAAATTGAAACAGTTCATTCAAAAAAAATGTCAAAACAGGACAGTTTCCTTTTTTTTCCCCCAAAGCAAAGAACATTCATCAAAATCAACATGCTCCTGTGCAAAGTTTTGATCTTGGCAAATTGGCATTTTCTGATGAAAAGTGTTTGGTTGAAAAAATTCTCAACCAACTCTAATTCTAACCAACTAGAACAGCGGCATCCAAGATGTTCGCCACTAGCCACGTGTGGCTATTAGGCTATTGAATTGTGGTTAATGCATGAGCAGATTTCAGGGTTATGGTACAAGAAAAAGAATGCGAAGTGTCACATTGAAGTAATTAGAACCTACTAATACTTTTTTTTAATACCTACTTATTTTTGATATTAATAAAATATAATTTGAAATGTCATTTGTAGTATGTTTTTAATCCATTTTTATAATGTAGAGAAGAAAAATTCAAACCACAAGTGTGGCTAGCATCGAATTTCTATTGGACACCATTGAACTAGAACTTACACTGCTCATGAATGTAACTAGCTTATAAATGCTATTAATCACTCCTTAAAAATTTATAATTCATTAATAAATGGAACCTGAATATAAAGTGGAACCAAATAAACTCCTATGGGAATAGATAGATTTGCCATTGCTTAGGACATTTCAGACCAGGAAGAATAAGAATACAAGGAAATATACTACACCGATCGCAATGCTGCATTGGACACTATGTGCTCATTGTAACTTCTATGAGAGAAGCAGATAACTATGGAAGGATAAAGGCTAAAAGTTCCTACTTATGCTATCACACTGCCGAGATAGCATGGATTTGTAGAATGCTTGTGCCTTAGGGCCACATAACTGTACTCTCCTTTACTAATCCACAGTGCACCATCCTTGACCAGTGCATATGAAACACTCCCCTTTGCCCTGCTCCAAACAGGCAAATGATCAAGAGCTCTCCATCCCCAGCAAAAAAAATTTAGCACTCACAAAAAAGGAGGCCTGATGCTGATCTCATTCACACTGGTGCCGATCAGGATTAGTTTTGCCGAAGCTAGTGGAGTTACAACCAAGATGAACCCCAGCATGGCATCAGAATCAGGATCTGAAAGTCCTCACAACTTCCTGGGCATCAATATTGCATTGTTGGGAGTTTGGGGAAATCGCATGGTGTGGGATTGAATTTAAAACTAATAGCAGCAAAGGCACACAAGCAAACACACACACAAAGCCACTCATACCATGCTTTGAAAGAGCAAACCGGCCTATTTTCTGTGCACAGAGGACACCTGCAAGTTTACAGAGAAAGAGTTAGAGGTTACTTGGTGGAATTTTCTGCAGTGGGGAGGGGGGGAAGAAACAAGAACCCACATGTTAAATGATCTAGTCAAGTGCAGACAATGGGAAGGCTGAAAAATGGATCGTGGGAAAGTATTTTTCTGTGATTATTTGTTGCTGCGGTTCTTTATAACTCCCCGGATCGGAGATTCATGAGCCTGAGACAAAACCCTCACGCTCTATGGCTCAGCCAGTGGCAGCTACATGACTCACAGGGCTGCCAAGCCTGAGGGCAGCTGAAAAACAAGCAAAATTGCAAAATGTCTGGCAGAAACACCAGAAATAGAGATAAATGGTTCCTCACTGGAGAGTCTTGAGAATAACCTCCATGCCTAGAAGTAACCTCAGGCAGGGAAGAAAGCTGGTCTCTCACCCCAGGGCTGGGAGAGTTTCTAGCATCCTGGGGTAGAAGGTTAAGGCAGCGCATTTCATCCGCAGGCAAAACAGATACAAGATGTGTTGGTCTTAAAAGGTGAAGTGGGTAGAAATAAAGCATTTGAAGCTCTTCCAGCTATTCCAATAGCAGCAACATGGTAAAGCAGCAATCTTGCGGCACTGGGAGGAAGCAGATTTGTTGATCTGTGCTGCCATCCGGTGGCCAGAAAGGAGCCTAGCAGAAGTTCAGCCAATCCCAGAAATTAAGAGCTGTAGCAGGTTTAACCCAGGAAAGCTCACTCCTTACAGTACTTCTCCTGGTGTTTTAAGACCTGATCCAAAGCCCATCGAAGTTAATGAAAATAGTCCTGTTGACAGACAGGAAGGATTGTCCCAGGATTTGAGCATTTGAATGGGAATTGGGAGAGTTGGGTTCAATTTCTTACACTGCGCCCATCTTCCTGCGTGACCGTCCTAGGTCATCCTTTAAGAACTTATATACTTTAGGGTATATAGGGTCTTAAAATAAAAAGAGGTTATTTTATCTACGTATTTGGCATTGGTGCAAATGCTGCTGTAATCCTGTGTCCAGTTCTGGTGTCCACAATTCTAAAAAGATATTGATCAATTGGAGATGGTACAGGAAGGAGCCACAAGAATGATTAAAGGATTAGCGAACAGGCCTTTTATAGTGATAAACTAAATAGATGGAACTCTTTGAGTCTAACAAAGAGATGTGTAAGGGGTAAGTTGATTACAGTCTATAAGTACCTACCTGGGGAAGAAATATTTAATATTGGGCTCTTCAATCTAGCAGAGAAGGTATATGATCCATTAGCTGGAAGTTAAAGGTAGACAAATTCAGACTGGGAATAAGGCATACGTTTTTAATGGTGAGAGTAATTAATCACTGGGACATGTTGCCAAGAGTTATGGTGGATTCTCCATCACTGACAATTTTGAAATCAAGATTGGATGTTTTTTCTAAAAGACATACTCTCGTTATCATTTTGGGGAAGTTCTATGATGTGTTTTATAGGCCAGACTAGATGATCACAGTGGTACCTTCTGGCCTCAGAATACATGAATTTGTATCTACACTCCCAACCACCTCCACCCACTTTGGATACCAACCATCTGAGCTGCTTAAACTGTTTTCAGTCTGTTCCCCTACATTTTTTTCAACGCTAATGTATATATCTGCATCTGTACCACTTAAGCGGAGATATTTTAAATTAAATTCCGAAGTAAACTACATGTATTACCCCCACACTTACACATCTGTAGCGCCAGCTCATTGAAGAGTCAGTGGAGCCCTATAACGGATGAAATTGGCCCAACGAGTTTACAAAGATCTAGATGACAGAGCAGTTATTTTACAGTGTAGTCATAATAAAGGAAAAGCACCCACCACTTGGGGTGTTTTTTGCTTTTGAAAAATCAGTCTTCAAAATGGGGATCAGAAGTGGGTGCATGTTATTCAACCCCACTTTAAAACGTCATTCAGCACCACCTGGAAATCCACTGCACTTCACATATATATATGTGGATCCACCTTGTGGAATAGTGGGAGGAATGTAGCTGTAGCATGCTCGTTTAAACATTTTGCTTGTAAATTATATGATTAGCCCTTGGGTGAGAATTTAGCTCTTTTCCAGCTATATCAGAAACCACTATGAAACTCTAAATTGCAGTAACACAGCTGGTCTGTTCCCCATATTTTCAAGATCTAACTCACCTCTAACAACCAATTTTCAGGTTTTAAAAAGTTAACTTTTTTCCATTTAGCTCGTCTCTGTTGACATGAAGTCTGGAAAAAGACTAAAACGTAATTGTCATTCTCCTATCACCATGTGTGGAGGGAATTTTTTCAAATGCAGGAAGGCCTTAGGCTACAGGTTAAACATTTAGCTCACTCAACATCAACCTGGGCTTGCATTCGACCTGTCTTTATATAAACTAGCAAAATGCCCCAATCCTGCAACTAGTCCTGCACAATCTGATCATTGCACTCTCAGAAAATCCCATTGACTTCAAGGAGTGTTCAGGTGCCCACCTGTGCGGAACAAATTGTAGGAACAGGGCCTGGCTTTCACAAGATGTACCTTCCTTGTTCTCTGAATATCCACCAATATTCAGACTGTCAATCTCTGGGGAAGAACACGAGCAACGTCTGTTGCACTTTCCAATACAGCCCTCATTTCTGCTTCCAATGAACTTGGCCCCCATACCAAGGTGAAACAATTCAGATATAAAGATTGGCCACTTTCTCATTCAAAGGAACTGAACAGGGGGGTTTTGATCTCTGCAACTGAGTGTTAGGAAACACTGGTCGACCACTCTCATAGCTCCTGCTAACTGAGTCATCCCTACCAAGACTGACAGATTTTAAGGCTAGTAAGGCCTCTGATCATCTATTCCGACCTGCTGTATAACACACGTGTTAGAGCTAAAGGCTTATGAAATTAGAACGTGAGTTATCCTAGCTTCTGTTTTCACTTGTAAGCACTTGGAGCTTTCTTCCTCCTGCAGACACCTAACACCAACATAACATGTTCCCTAAAGAATATATCAGCCTGACTTCAGCGATGACATGCCTGTTTACCTGAGTTTTGGCCATTAGCATCACCTTATCAGATCTCACTGATGAGCAGTAGGCCTACTCAATATTTAACTCTGAGACCTCCAATAAAACCCAGAGGCAGATGCTGGCAATTCAATCCATGAAAGTCTCCAGGCTCAAGGCCACTTACAGATGTGTACCACCCCCAAGGACTACAATGGCTGTCAATGTAGCAGTCAGCAAGGGAACAAATGCCTTTGGGTAGAAAGCACTGTGCACCAGATGAAACGACACAGATGCCCTGCCTGCTTGCGGTTAACAGCGTTAGGGTATTTTTGTAAGAGCAGGAGTTATTCTTTACTTCACCTAAAGAAGCTATAGTGTACCAATACTGTACCAATACATCGTTCTCCCAGGTATACACAACACACACCATTTCCTTGTGTTTTCAGAGGAATGGTTACTTTGCAATGTAGATTTAAGTAAACGACTTAACAGGGTTCAAAAAGGAACTAGATAAGTTCATGGAGGATAGGTCCATCAATGGCTACTAGCCAGGATGAGCAGGGAGGGTGTCCCTAGCCTCTGTTTGCCAGAAGCTGAGAACGGGCAGTGGGCTGGATCACTTGATGATTCCCTGTTCTGTTCATTCCCTCTGGGGCACCTGGCATTGGCCACTGTCCAAAGACAGGATACTGGGCCCGATGGACCTTTGGGCTGACCCAGTACAGCTGCTCTTATGTTCCTAAATTCACATTTTTTTATACTTCGTGTGATACAAGACGGCCAAAGACCATGAAAACAAGAAGAGTCTTAGCTGTAAACTAATTTTATTATTTATGAAAAATGGAATGTTTCATTAACAGAAACTTAAGTGGTGTTTGAACAAGAACACATTTATTACAAAAAACCCCCAAACAAATGAGTTCACATAGTTTTCAATTACATTATGGCAGCAGATTTTTAGTTACATAAATTCAAGATGACCCTGGGTAATAGAATTCACCACTGTAGCCATCTTGCATTCAAAGAAAGTTAAAAATTTCAGTAGCGGTGGGTGAAGCGGGGATCACTGGGTCTATTTGCTCTGTCCTGGGTTGCAAATGCTCCTGGCACTCCACTAGCCTGCACTATCTGGCTCTGGGTTCCACTTTGCATGAAGCCTCCACGCCTAGGAACAAAGTCAAACTTTTTAAAATGTGTGGTTTAATCTTCATTGCAAATTTGTAACATGGCTGTGATTTTGTAGTATTTACATTTTTTAATGACTTTTATTCTTAAAATAAAATGCACCAGATAAAATCATGGAAACATTATTCAACTGATTGAACTACAACATGCAGAGGGAAAAGTAAAGGAAAGGGACCAAAAATCTTTGTCAAAGCTTTTTACCCAGATACTGCTCCTCGATTCATCACATGACCTGGTCCCGATTGACCAGGGATGGCTCTATCAGCACCTACAATAAAAGGGAAAGCATTTAAATAAAAATAAAGCATTTTTTTAAAGCAGCACCTTATTCCCAGAATTTTGCTTGCTTGGTAATGCTTTTAAAGCTCCATCTGAGTTTTAACTACCAGTAAAAGCTCAACAGCAGTAAATGTCTAGAAAAACCACAATCACACTATCAAGCAGCAAGTATACCTTGCCATCTCTCATGATCCCGTCCCATCACTCCATCTGCACTGCCCTGCCATGAACGATCTTGATGCCCCTCTAACTTTCGACCATGATCTCCCCAGTCACGTCCATCTCTTAAAAAACAAAACAAAACAAAAAAAAAGAAAAAGTCTTCTAGGTGTATTCATTATCACTTTGATAGCTAATGGTGAAGCCAAATACAATACCCCACACATAAACTTATTAAAATTATTTACCAAGCTATATCTATGCATATCCTGTATTTACAGTGGATACAATCAAATTAGGAAGATTGTTCAACAAGTTTCTAACATAGAAAACTGAATTTCTTAACTGATCTACGGACAATCAGTTGATAATATACTGCAACACTCAATACTTAACAACATGGAGCTACTAATGGAGTAATATCACTTCAGGCAAGTGTAGGTGTATATTTTTTATATGGAACAATACAAAGCCTGGGTGGTTTAAAACAAATCCTGGGATTTCAGATTAGTCCCATCTCAGGTTTTCCACCAAGATTGCTTTCTATTAATACATACAATCTCAAATCCTGACCACTAGCCCTAAATTAGTCCCTTTTCAGAGAATTACTGAAACATGAGTGAAAGAACTGAATCTTATCCCTAGAACAGGAAGCCCTTACAAGAGACCCATGATTACACTGGCAAGGCAGCTTGCACAGCAGCTCTTTAATCACAAGAGAGCTCCATTCTCTTGATGCACAAGGGAGCTATGTGTAAATTCACTGCACACCTAGGAGAGAACAGACCCTCGATGAAACTATCTGGAGAGAGGATTTACACTTGTAAAACTGATTCCCACTATGACCCTTCAGAGAGTTCATTTGAAGTTTAGACGAGCATGAGCACTGGTGAATGACTGTCCTCATTTACATGTACTAACCGGGACTGTGGAGGTATTGTTCTCCCTTCACTCATTCTTCTGTCAGACCCATAGCCAGCCCAACTGTCCCGTGAGTGACGTTCTGGTCCTCCATGGCGCTCATCTGGATAATGCTGAAAGATGAAAGAAACACAGGAATGCTGTAATCTAACTCTCAAATTGGTAAATGCTGGTTAACAGAATTTAGCCAGTGCCACAACCTATCAAGTCACTAGAGCATTTTTGACAGCAAGATTCCATACAGCTCTTCCACAACCATCTACTTGTGTGAGCTCTTCGAGCAGTATTTTCTCCTTCAAATAACTTTCAAACTCTTCACTGGTTCCCTTACTACTCTAAGGCTCATTCTGTCTATTAATTTTTTGGTGGAATACAATTTTAATCCAATCCCTTTAACAATTTGTCTTCGCTTCAGTTCTTTCCCCCAGGTTCAAATAATTTTACATGAACTATTCTCAGTTCAGCTCTTCCACTTTGGTAAAGTATCAACAGAATTCTTAGATTTCTGAAGTACCAATCCAGCCCCTACCTCGATGTTTTTAAATAGATTATATTTGTTGCACAATTACATTTGCCCTTTGTATTTTGGCACCTCTGCATTTTCTATAGGCCATTTTGCTATATTGAAGACAATGGGTTATTTGCTGTTCATGGAGAGAGTGCCAGAATAATTACCTTACACGTTACATTTACCGATAATGCATCTGAAACCAATAACCAGAACACACTTTCTTTTCACCAACTAGCCCCAAAAACAGAATCCATATAACTGCAATCATTTAGACGTGTTTTTTCCTAATCTATGACAACTACTGTAGTTAGCAACTGATTTATACATTGCACATTCAGTGTGAGAAATCAGTTGTTTATTAAACAGTGGTTGCATTTCATGTCAGTGGCAGCTGCATTTAAGAGCTCTGTGCACCCAGGGATCCTTCCAAATGAAAGGCGCTATCTAAATGTACATTTTTATGAAGCAGGAGTTTCAACTTAACCCACCTGCCCATCTCGATCTGCCACTGCCCTTGAAACTTCTCTCCTGGGGTGAAAAAAAGAGAGCAATTCAGTAACAGTGGATACATCTTCCAGCTAAATTATACTGGGGTCTCCAAGAAGAAATCTACATTGAATGCTGGTATTTGTTACACTATAAAGTATGGAAATGGGAATAATATTTCTAAAAAGAAAAAGAGTACTAGGATTAGAGAAACTGGTTTACCAAAGCAAACACATACCAGGGCACTAAAATTATATAGGCCAGTGCAACACAACTGGCAGTATCACTGAAATGAGCCAAAGCACCTGAGGCTCCGAAGGAAGGGTTGGGACCAAGGAAATGTACACAACAAACATCACATAAACATGAAGAGCTGGAGAAATAATTGAAGTTGCACAGAAGTAACACAAGCTTGCAAATAGCAGATACACATATAGCTATAAGAACACACAAGTTCTAATGCCTACTTTTTTGTGCACTATTTTACAAGCAAATAGTACACCTGATACAATACTAAATATTTTCTTTTCTGAATTTCAGCTAATGCAGGAGGAAAAAAAAACACATTACTAACCTATCCACAGAATGATCTTGGTATCGGCCACGATCCCTGTGATCAAAATCATGGAAGCGATGTTGGCGGGTAAAATCAGAATGGTATCTGTCATCCATTGCCATTCGCTTTGCCTCTGGCCAGTAGGAGTCATCTCGCCTGTAGGAAAGTGCACGTTTAATATGTGAAGCAATAATTTTTCCATCTTGCTCCTTCTAAACCAAGTCTCATTTAAAACAACCTGTGGGTTAAGCTGAACATTCAGTAGTTATATTTTGGATAGGATAATTAAAATCCCGGAAGTGCCAAACTGACTTCTCATTTCAGTTTCAGAAAAGAAGTTAATTGCAACAATACAGCACACACCTTAATCTCAGCATATGTTGAAATGAGAGTAGAAAGACTATTTAATCCTTCTGACATTTGTTTTATGATTCAAGTCCACAATTTCTGCAGCCCCTCATGTAACTTCCCTTGAGAGACTAGTTTCTGTAGGAGTCAAAGGAATAAATGAGTGCTGTCACGTAGTATTATGTTCATCACAGCACAGCTTCCAAGTGGCTATTTTTTATTTCGGCAGTAAAACTGGTGACTGTAAGTGACTGAGTAGGGCAAAAAGAGTAGGTGACTGAGGGCAAAATTCACCCCGGTGTAACCCCCCAGGAGCACTTCATCAGAATTTAACCAGCGTTGAATTTATCCCCAAAGGACTAGATTTCAGGTATATCATCAAAAAAGTAGGTAGGAATCAGCTTTCAGAACACATTAAATTCAAGCAACTCACTCTGATATTCTTCCATCAGCCTGCAGCCCTTCCAGACAAACAGACACTGCCAAGGGGAACTGATATGTAGCAAATAAGACACATTTGAGAGCACTATCATAATTTGTAAAGCTGTGTGCAGCTGGATTGTCAAATATCAATACTGTCCAGAATACCCAGTTAAGAAATTATTATACACTATTGTATTAATTCACACGCTAAACTCTTGGAGCTCAAAAGACACTAGCAATATAATTTAAACTCACTGGGCACTCAGCTAGCTATGTAAACTGAAGTTTATTGTGAATATTTGCCCCACAGACAGACAGACAAGGTGAAAAGATGGTAAGGTACAAGTGATTAAAACGCTTCTTGCCTTATTATAAGTCAGGATTTCAAGGACCACACAGAAATCATGAAATTAGCCCAATACCATGATTTTTCCTATAGGTTAGAGGTGGTAATGGGGACTGAGCTGCTTGTGTGTGGTGGGGGCAGGGAGGTTCTGGCAGCAAGAAGAGGCAGCACTGACAGCGCACAACAATTAGGAGTCCCTGCTCGGTCTGCCACATGGTTTCCCCAGTGGGTCCAGGTGAAGATACCACAGCACAGGCTGGCAAGGAGCTCAGAATGGAATCATCCACTTGGAGCATGGGTGGGAGGGGATCCTGCCTTTGCAGAGGGGAGGGGAATGGATCCTGGTCACGCCTGATCCAAGGCTCCTTGCCAGCCAGAGCTGCGGTATCTCCCCCAGGCCTGTGGAGGGTCACTCTGGGATGGGGCTCCTGATTGTCATGCATTTACATTGCCCACCTCCCCGCACCCACCAGGACGCAGCAGCAGACAGACTGGACCAGAGGTTGGCATAAAGAAAGCCAGGCCTCAAACCCTACTAGGCCAGGCTGCATGGAGCATTGGCTGAGACATGCCTATCCAACTGCCACCCACCCTACTCCCCAGGATACTAGGATCCAACTGACCTATTACCTCCCAACCTAGCACTGGAATCAGCCTGTTATCCCCCTGGGGCAGCTGCAGCCTTAGCAGGGAAAAAGGGATCCCTGCTTCTGCCTCCCTGCTGTTGGAAAAACTGCAGCACTTCAGGGGGATTTGGCAGCCATGTGTACCCACTGAAATTCAAATACTTACCCGTGAGACTACTGTGAATTTGTTTATTTTTTTTAATAAAACACCATTTCCTCCGGTCCTTATCTTGAAAAGAACAGCTTTAATGCCAATAAGGAAGACACTCCCACCATTCTACAGGTCAAGGGAGGGGTAGATAAAAGACTGTTTCAAAAAGTGGGGAGAGAAACGAGTTCCTTCTCAAGAATCATAGATGTAACTTTAATTTATGTAGCTATACTTCACACCCCATGGTAATGGATGCCTCAGAGACATATGAAATACATCATTTGCTGTGGCTATTTGATTGCTTTGTGTTTTGTAATCTACTTCGGATGTGCATTTACGGCTCTTTGAGTTTATTAATACGCATCTGTGGGTTTTGCTGATCGTGCTTATTTAAAAACATCAAATTAACTAGAATAAAATAAATAAACTGAGCTAGAAACAGTGGTGGTGCTCAGAAGTTTAGCATCTGTTCTAATAAGAGTTCTTAATAATTGCATTTAAAAAATAGTCACTGATTACAGCCTTAAACTCCCTGCTATAAACACACTCTACAATTTGGAATCTCACCACAATTACTTACCTTGCATCAGTGTCGTAAGGTCTTCTAATTGCCGATCGTCGTTCCTGCTCATAGCGCAGCTGTTCTTGCTGACGACGCAGCTCTTCTCTTTCTCGCTGTATGCGATCCTGTTCCTTCCTCCTTTCTTGCTCAATGTGCATCCTCTCCCTCTCCAGCCTCTCCCTCTCCAAACGCTCTCTGTCAAGCCGCTGCCTTTGAAATTCAAGTCGGTCGCGCTCCCTCTGAAGCCTCTGTCTTTCATCCCGTTCATGAATGGCTTGAATACGCTGCTCTCGCTCTCGCCGTTCTCGTTCTCTGAAAAAGGGAAGTAGAGGGGTGTTGGTTTTAGAGAGTACACTAAACCTTCAAGTGAAGTATTTTTTGAAGGTTTCCTAGATCTTCTCCCACAACCAAGCTGACTTTGTTATTTTCTACTAAACAAACATCAAAGCCAGTTAAAATAGTTTTTTAAAGAGCAACAATACACACATGAGACGAGAGGCAAGGATTTAGTAGTGATAACACCCATTTCCCAGGGAGCAGTTTTGAAATTGCTTTCCCGTAAGGTGAAGAATTCTGTGTCCCTCTTTACATTCTTCTGGAAGAAAAGGTAGCATGCACACAACTCCCCGATAGAAGGGAAGAGAGTAATTTTACTCTCCCTTCAGTGTGAAAGTTAAAACAAAAGGTATTTTAGCAAAGCTAAACACAAAATTTGAAAATACCAAAGCGTTACTGAATAACAAATAAAGATTCTGCTTCTGTTCAAAAGATTTACTGCAGAATCCATTAAAGCTCATGCAATAAATAGCACTAGAAAACTATAAACCCATAACAATGGACAAAGATACAGAAGACTAAACTTTGAAGTTGAATACAACTATGCATGAGGTGATAGCGCCAATACTAAATTGTCATTTTCATAACAGACTGTGTCAACAGAACAGTATCATCCCAGGATAATGATCTCTTGCTACTACACAAATGCAAAAAATTTCAAAGCAGGATAAATTATCCTGTAACACGTTCTATGACAATTTGTCTCTTGCAGAGCAGTAAGGGTAAAAGTTACATAAAAACATTCCAGTTTTGCCCCGTTAGCAAGGAAGAAATACATTTAATTTCTATTACACAAATTATTCATGTTGGTGCATTAGGGACAGTTCACTGCATTCTAGATATTGAATACACAATATAGTACCCACTATGCCTAAATAAATTTGTTAAGCTGTACACTAAACCACTATGAATCACAAACCCATCAAAAGTCATCATTTTTGCAGACAATCTGATCAGAACAAGCAGTCAAATCTGAATTGTTTGAATTAAGAGTTCAATAATTTTAGTGACATCACATTTTACTCCTGGGGGAAATGTGTGCCACTGCATATGTGCAGAAACATGTCCCTTGCAAATTCTCTTTGCTTCCTGCAGAAAAATGATTTCTGTGGCCAAGTAAAGAGAAGCTGCACCAGTGCTCACTCACCCCTCCCTGTCAGCGTGGGCATATCTGTTCAGGCAATTCAACCCCCAGAAATTGCCCCCAGCTGCAGGAAGCTCTGCATGGGGGGTGGGAGGTTGTGGGTGTCTGGGTACAGGAGGTGAAGCTCAGTGGAGTGGGGGTTCCGGGTGCAGGGGGTCTGGATATATGGGGACTGGGTGGGCAGGGGGAACAACTCCCCATGCAATGACCCCTAACCCCATGTCCTGGCCCAATCGCTCATCAGCGACAGGAGGAGGGATCACTGTATGGGGAGTTTAGTGGCGGGGTCCAGGTGCTGGGGGATCTGGATGCACAGGAGTTTGCTGGGGGCTTCTGGGTGCAGGGGGAATTGGACTCTGCTGGGGAGTCCAGGTGAAGCTGGTTATGGGTCAGCACGGGACGGTCTGGGTGTGGGCGGCTCAGCGGAGGATCTGGGTAATGGGGGAGTCGGGTTTGGTCGGGTGGGGGTCAGGTGCAGATGGTTGGAGCTCAGTTGGGAGGGTGGGCGTGGGAGGCTCCCGATGCTCAGGGTAGTGATGACGCTAAGCTCACCGGCGTCTCTCCGTTTCTCTGATTTCTCGTTCTCTCTGCCTCTGTCGCTCACGCTCTCGCTGTTCTTTGATTTTATCAAATGATAAAATATCTTGTTTCTCCTTGCTCTCTGACTTGCGATCCTGGCTCTTAGTATTCTGCATTTAAACAAAATAATACATGAACCAGAACAAAAGTGTATGGATTACATTTCCAGAGATCAGATAAGATAAATGCTCACAAATATGACCACTATTACCCCCCATTCCTTACCGGGGGACAAATAATTGAAGGCACTTTGCAGGTGAATTAGAAGGAAGAGCACTGTAGGAAGCACCGATAATTTGGCTGCAATTTTTGGGGAATGAGTCTGCTAGCTAGTTTTGTCTATGGTGCAACACAAACTATTCCATTTTAATGGTGTAGTGACAGCCACTGCTCCCCATTAAATATGTGCAATTCTGCCTATAGTAGCAGTGAAGAAAGCTGTAGCATAGACAGGGCATAATCATTTACCAATATAGTGTCATATTACTAGCCAAATCCCCTTATTTACAAAGAACCACCACAGTTTTCAAAATGCAAGTCAAATACTATGCAGAGGTACAGGGATAGTTGGTTTAAATCTATTTTCAGAGATAAGTTTTCTAATGAAATTGTACTTACTCTCTCTTTCGATGTGGTAGAGGTTTTCACACTAATAACTGGTTCTCCTTTGGATTTATCCATTATTACTGTCCTTTCAATTCCTCGACTTCCTAAATGAACCAAAAAAGCCCCAAAGATTGTATAATGAATATAACAAATGGTGGCAAGAACAATCTAATATTCCTTAGATGTTTTTTATAAATATTACAACCGCAGAACTATTTCATCAGTTTTTTTGAAGTGAGAGGCTGGAGGTTACATTTTTTTAGCCTGAATATGAGATTTATATCAAAGAAAATCAGTATTTCAGAATGCATGCTTTTGTTAACTTTGTGGAAATAAAAAAAAGATAAAATTGGAGATTACAGTAAGATTTGTGATATTATTTGAAAAGGACCAAGAAAAATTCAAACGAGTGAATTTAAGTCCACTTTTACACTTTAAAATGCAGTTTTTTCACACAATGTATGACATAAAACTAAGTTTCCCATTTAAAAGACAGACCACCAGATTCTATACATATTAGCAAAACTTTAGACTAAATTTGCTTCTTGCTTATAACCAGAGGCAAGAGTTTCACAGATAACAAAAAAAAATGCAAAAATCATTTATTTTTATTCTTTCCACAAATTCTGCAGTTTTATAAATCTAAACCCATTATGGCCTAAATCAAAGAGCTGTTGCTTTGTTGAGAGTCTAATAGAGAAACAACATAATGCTGTATGAATTAGCATCACCCATTTATCTTAATGGAGTGCTAAACTTGTTGGAATACCATCTGTAGCTGAATATAATAAATATTCTAAACTGCAATAACATAAGTAGAATAATAAAGAATACTTTAAATTAGCTGGGTTTTCATAATTAAAATGTATTTTATACTACATGTGAGTTTTCTTACAATGTAAAAACATACTTTGTTCAGAATAGAAAAATCCTTGGAAAAAAACTGAAAGCATTTATCTACAATGTAATCAAATTTCAAGTATTTTGAAGGACACTAAATTGCCACAAATATTTAGAATACAGGTCTAAATTCTAAGGAGTCAACAGTTCTCAAACAGTTCCCTATTTGTACTTCTTTTTACAACACAGGATACTAAATATTATGAAAACTTCTCCAGCACAGAGGAAGAATTCTCCATGTTTTATCACTTTCCCCACAGATTTCACTGAATACGGCATGACAATCTAATCTCTCTCTATATAGGTCTGGAAAGTCTATCTTTTGTCACTTAAATGTCTATGTGAACCATGTCTGTAATACAGTTCTCTTTAGATAGCTGATTATATTACCTGATTTGCTAGACCTAGAGCGATTGGAGGATGTAGTTTTCTGTTCATCTTTCTCTTTTCCTTCTTTTTCATCTTTTCCATCTCTCTCTGTTTTCTTAGTATCATCTTTTTTATCTGTCTTCTCATCCTTTTTAATACTGATGGACCTATAAATAAACCGAGCTTTAACACTACTGTACATAGGAACCCAGGCATCTATAGAAATCCACTACTTTTGGATTTCTACACAAGCCACAAAAGACAGAAACAGAAATTTCGTAAGCTCTTCCAATTTGTCAAATCCTGAATGCAACATATAGTCGCACACATTTTCCTTAATTTAGCTGACTGAATTATGAAAGCTAGAAAGATCCAAAGAAATTAGAAAGAATAGTATGTGATCCTTTTGAATATTAACAGTTTTCCAAATTGTTAATAATTCCAACTATAATGAATCTTCACATATAGCTTACTCTTTGCCATTTAAAGACAGACATCCATACAGAATGAACTAGAGTAGGATAAAAGCTTTTGCAAATATGTTCTGCCATAAAAAACTGCTCCAGTAAGAGTCAAATCAGTAATCAGAACTTTGGAAAGTAAATTAAATATCAAGTGTAGCATCTAAGGGCATGTCTTCACAAGCAACATTAAGGCACTGGCCGCAGCAGCACTTTAATGTGGCTGTGTAGTGATGGCATAGCACTTGGAGAGAGCTCTCCCAGCGCTATTAAAAAATGACCTCCAAAAGGGGAGTGCCTCCCAAGGCTGGTGCACTGTCTACACTGGCACTTTACAGTGCTAAAACTTGCAGTGCTCAGCGGGGTGTTTTTTCACCCCTGAGCGAGAAAGCTGCAGCGCTGTAAAGTGCCACTGTAGACAAACCCTAAGAATACTGTGAAATGAAGTCCCCTCAAATAAGCAGTAGAGGTAATCAATGTCCCAGGGAAAATAAATATTAGTAGACATCTCATAACCCATTCCAGCAGCCCTTTTAAAAATTGGAACTAAGTCTTTAAACGAAGCTGCCTAAGTAACAGGAAGATCTGACAATTTAGAGAGCTGACCCAGTTCCATTAAGATTACAGGAAGGCCCTTTAATACCTCATTTATGAGGATTACCATGGTGACTATGCTGGTTTACATAAAAATGAACTGGATCAGGAGATACCAATATAGGGCCTAAAACAATATGACCAAGTCTCAAGCTACAAATAACTGGACTAAGCTAATATGAAAGGAAAAGCCACATTATGCAGTGTTTTACTGCCACTGAAGATTCTTGGTCACCTTATTTGTCTTACGAATTCAGCGTACTAGCTTCCCAGAAGACACTACTTATCTCTTTCTGGTATCCTTGAAGGGCATGAATAATTCCAAAAGGAAACAATAACTGTGATACTGAACATATCAGCTGCAGATGTTAGTTACTGCAAGTAGTTCTGAACTGTCACATTCCAGAAGTACAGGATTTATCAAGGCTGGTCAGGCCTATGAAAGGGAGTGATCAGTGCACGGATCAGGAGTCTGACATGACACTCCCTGAAGGCTTAAGATACTGAAGTAAAGTTTGCATCACTTTAAAATAGAAAGCGGATCTAGGATTTGGAAACAAAGTATGAACTGGCAATCTAAGCAAGGACTAGAAACACTAGAAACTGCTGCTAATATAATGTCCGTTAGTGGTGTGATTTTCTTGACATTTTTATATGGGCAAAAGTACTAGTGCAGACATAGCTGTACCAGCAAGAGTGCCTTTGCAAGAATAGCTTATTTCATTTGAGGAACTGGCATAAGCTATCCCGGCAAAAGCATCTTTCTGATAAAAGCTGCGTCTACACTAGGAGGATTTGACACTAGTTACACCAGCAAACCTTTTCCAACGTAGTCTAGATATGACACACCTAACACCTCTTTAGAGTCAGAAAAGACATGGATCTTAAAAGACTGACTTGATGCACACAAGTTAAAAGTTAACTGTATCACTAAGAGCAAATTATATAAAAGTCAGAAACATGTGCACTGGAGTAACAAGATAGGTCTGAGGCCATAAAAGCAAATGGAGAGTACTGATCCGGAGCAGGTTCACTAGTATGCATAAAGGGGCATCTGTGAATTTTCAAAGAAAGAAAAACTACAGGTTAAAACCTCTTGATATTTCCATTTGACTCTCAAAGTCATACAGGATCCATTAAGCAAGATGTGCAATGCAATAAAAATGCTTATTGTTCCTTGATATCAATCAATACTTCATGTGCAGTATGAAACAACTAAACATCTGTGCGCACTTTATAAACAGTAATACAATAAAACTAAAACTATTATTTGTTTTTCACAGTTACATTTCACATAGTTTTGTGGGGGTTTTTTAAAATTAACTTTACTTTTCAGACTTGGAATCTGAAGAATGGTGCCTGTCTCTTTCCTTCCTCGCTTCACTTTCTTTTTTGTCTGAAGGCTTTTTCCCAGCGGGTTCATTTTTTGCCTGGAATAGTATTTGCCAAAAATATAATCAATTACAAGTCTGAGGTCATGAATGCATGCACTCATATTTTCATTACTATATCCATCTTGAAAAATTACCCACTTACTTTTTCTACAGAGATCATTTTCCCATGTAACTCTGTTCTGTGGAGGTGACCAATACATTTGGTGGCTTCCTCAGATGTTGACATTGTAACAAAACCATAACAGCGAGCCCCAGGACTGCGAGCATTAGTCACCACTTTTGCACCAACCACCTTTAAGAAAGGGTATTTTTTATTATTGTTTTTGCAACATCTTCATCCATACAGTTTCATAGACTTAGACTCAAACTTTAAGGTCAAAAGGTACCATCATGACCATCTAGTCTGACCTCCTGTACATTGCAGGCCACAGAACCTGACCCACCCACTCCAATAATAGACCCCTAACCTCTGGCTGAGTTACTGAAGTCCTCAAAATCATGATTTAAAGATTTCAAGTTACAGAGAATCCACCATTTACTACTTCATTGATACAATTTACTTGGTATACAGAATAAAATGCCATCTATGCCATGTGTACCAGGAGCATTGGTTTTGCACCATTGAACTGGAACACTATATTCATTATTTATTATGTGTATTATCATAATGTCTAGAAGCCCCATGCATGGGCCAGGACCCCAAATGTGCCGGGTGTGTGCAAACAGAACGAAAGACAGTCTCTGCCCCAAAGAGCTTACAGCACTTCTAAGAAACCACCTGACTTCAGTTGTCCAGATTTTGGTAATGGCATCAAGGTTACACAATTTGGCCATTAATATTCTAAAAATGTTGTGCTGAGAAGTAGTGAAGTATAAATACTAACAGTATTTCCCTACATGTCAATGGCAGTGCCAAAATTACTGAAAAGACCAGAGTTTAAAATTCTAGGGCAGATTCTAGTACTGCTGAAATAAGCCATCTTATGCTGGAGCCTCCATCCTGACAGTATCAAAATTAATACAAAAAACTTAGATAGTGGTACTATAGTAGTATTCACAAAAACACTAATTCAGTTTATGTAGTGTGACATAACTGCAAAATGAACATCCTCTCTGCGGCACTGAGCAATATTAGTGCACTGCCTTATTAACATCACCATTAGGATGACATGGTTAATATGCTTCACTTAAATGATATAAAAATGAGAGGCATAAACCTCCACATGAATATAACCAATTTCTTTATTTAGTCTGTAACAAAATGCAGCATTTACATATTTCTCAAAATACATTTGTAGTAGTACGACTTTCGCTGGAACATTTATAAGCATGTTCAACAACTCAAAGATGACCTTTTCTGACGAGATAAATGACATAAGGAATGACTGAGTCAGAAAAACCTCACTGACTTCGGGTTGGGTCTAAACTGAAAAGTTAGGTCAACCAATTATGTCGCTCAGAGGTTGAAAAATTCATACCTCTGAGTAATATACTTAAGGCAAACTAAATCCCAGTGTAGACCATGCTAGATCCATGGAAGAATTCTTCCACTGACCAAGGTACTGCATCTCAGGAAAGTGGATTAACTAAAGCAACTGGAACATCCCTCCTGTTGCTTTAGTAAGTACCTACACTGAAGCACTACAACAGTGCAGCTGCAGTGTTTAAGTGTAGACAAAGCCTGCGTGCCTCTCACATAGCAGTGGATTCAAGATGTTCACCAGCTGACCTTTCAGAGCAATCTCAGTTAATTTTTTTCTATAAATGGGAAAAGCCATTTGAGGAGTTGGGGGAGAAGAGGCTACCTGCTGTTCTAGATTCCACTTCCTTGTTGACATTAAAAGCTCCAGGTGGAACTATGCTGTCAACTGACTGGGTTTCTCATAGTAGTGACTATGGAGGGATCACCACCTAAACCAGTACTGTTTGAGACAGTATTAGATTCCAGTGGGATAACCAGGTGATGAAGCAGTGACTACGATGTGGAAGGCGCTAGATCCCTGGCTCTGCCACTCCTGTATTTGAACAGGCATAATTCCTCTCAAGGGCACGCTCTGCAGACGGGTCAATCTTAGTAACCACTGCATTATTTTACCGGATATTTCTGAGAACGTATTGATAGAGGGGTGTACTCTCTGGTGAGATTTTCAAAGGCATAAAAGGCAGCCAAGAGCACAGCTCCCTCTGCCCCTGACTTTGGAAATCTGACCCTCAATAACTGACAATTCTGTATTCTATCAGCTAAGTTGTTCAGCCAGTTCACTCCCATTTTCCTCTTAAGGTTTTACACAAGTTAGCAGAAGACAGAATATATTTCAACATGATGCTCATTATTACATAAACAATAGTGCAATTTTAAGTCACCATTTAATTTAAATAAGTTAAGTAAAAAGATTCCATTTAATTTAAAAGCACTGTATAAAAAACACATACCTTTCCATATTTGCTGAAAAGGTTCTTCAAGTCTGTTGCTCTGGTAGAGGAAGAAAGTCCACTAACCCACAAATTTCTACCAGAACTGCTACTTGTACGACCTAATTCAAAAATAAATCACTACTGCATCAGAAAAATGTCGCAATGAAAAGCAATGGTCCTAGAAACTCCATTTTCTTCAGTCACAGACCATTTTGAAACTTAAAAATGTTGAGCACTTTTACATACATGAAGTTTAACTTTTGCAGTTTCAAACACACCATTTCTTTTCACATAACTATTAGCATGACATGGCTAATGTCAAGACCCTTAGCCTCTGTTTGCCAGAAGCTGGGAATTGGTAACAGGGGATAGATCACTTAATTACCTGTTCTGTTCATTAGTCACTGTCGGAAGACAGAAGACTGGGCTAGATGGACCTTTGGTCTGACCCAGTATGACCGTTCTTATGTTCTTACAACATGCAGAATAATGAAAGTATAAAAAATTTTCATCTATTGAAAGCCTGATTCTACTAGACAATGGAGAATACTGTTGGAGACTTGAATCCTTTTAAGAGTGCCACAAAAGTTATAAATCTAATCATGAAGTATTAGATAAAATTTTTAAAAACCTTGTTTTTGTTTTACCCAATAAGCAAGAAGTTTTTATAAAAAATTACATTAAATTGAAATGGATAGTACCATAAAACATCCCACCTTATCTCAGTAACTTTAAATGGAATCAATGTCTGCCATGCACTAAAAGCTAACCTCAATCATCATAAAGCTTAAGGATTCATTGCATTGACAATCTTGATTACAAATGAACAGAACCTACATTAAAAATAGGAAGTAACTTTTTACAGCCAAGATTATACTTTTAAATATACCCCAGTTCTATAAACACACCTACACTGAATGTTACTACTGCAAGTTAGTCCCATTGACTTCAGAAGGATTGCACTGTAGTAAAATTAAGCATATGCCTAAGTGTTTGCAGAATCATGGCTATACAATGCAATTGAAATGTGTCCTCAATTACTCCCTTGGATCTTTGATGGATGTGGAAGAATAAGATTTAGTATAACATTTTTCCAAATCAGTCTTAACTATATAACGTACCTTTCTCATCTTTTGAGGCTGTCTTTGTGTCTGCATCCTCAACCGAGCTAAAGACAAAAAACAGTGTTATTCAACCAGGAAAAAGTGAAAATAACTCTTAATTATGTGTACTAGAAGTCAATACCTACCAGAAAATTAGTTGTGAAATAAGATACCTTTGCAAACTTTTTCAAATCTGATATGTGGGAAGTCAGATGTTTAAACAGACTATTAATTCTGTTTGCCAGAAGATAAAAATAAGGAAGAATTTAAGAAAACAACCTTTGAAGGTTGAGGAAAGGAAGGAAATCAAACCATCAGTTAAAAATTGCACAAGAAGAAATAAAAGATTCTTTAGGAATAGACTACAATTTCGTCAGTCTTGCTGGCCAATTGAAGGAAACAGCTTATTTGCATCACTTAATGACCAATGAAAAAGATAGCATCTGGTCTAAAACTGAGAAAAAACAAACCTCTTTTTCTGATCACCGCCCTCATTGGTAGAGGACTCTTTAGTAGCAGATGATTCTTCAGAATTAGCTCTGTCTTCTGTTTTCTTGGCATCTTCTTTACTATCTTTGGTTTCAAGACCTGCATCTTTATCCGCTGTTTCCTCACTAGAGGCTTCCAGACCTTGAGATGGTTTGCTACTCTGATCACTTATTACTAAAGATTCAGAGTCCATTTTCTCTTCATCTATTGTCTGTTCACTTGTCTCCCCTTTTGCTACAACTAAATGCTTTGCTTCCTTCCTTGAAAGATCTTGTGCTGACTTGCTGTCCAAATCTAAAGCATCTTCCTCCGACTGACTGGCAGCAAGTGTGTCCTCTTCCTCTGCTAGCCTTTTGCCTGCCACGGCGTTACTTGCTTCCTGTGCATATGGCTGCTCCACTTCGGAAATGTCTTCTTTAAGTGGTTCAGATTTACAAGTTTCCCCCAAAATCTCGAGTATTTTCTCATTTTCTACGGATTTAACAGGAATAGAATGGCACAAGATTTAATCACCAGGGAAATAAAGCAATCACAAATGTGGAACTGGCATGGCTGCCACACTAACACCAAGAGAAGTTCTAAGCTACACAGAGATTGGAAAACCTTAATGTACACAATATTAAAAATTTTAAACTATCCGCAGTCTTACAAACTATTATATTAAAGCCTGAAAGCTACATGGAAGAAAAATGCCCAATAAACAAACACAAAACCTTCTGTCTCGTCCATGACAGTCTTCTTCAAGTTGAGTTCTAGTTCTTCCTAAGTTAGCTTCCAAAGTCCAAGTTGCTTAACTGACTGTATCAATTCTTTGACAGTTCAATTGCTGTGAAATTCTTTTAGCAGAACAGTCCAACACGAAAACCGGAACATCTTCTGATGGTGCATGAGCAAGTCTGCAGTCCAGAAAAGTATCTGTATGAAATTTCCGTGAAGAAACTCAGTCTTCCTTCTTCTGAAATCCAGGCACTCTTTAATTTTAGTTCCCTACTATAGTATTACACTACCTGCACTCCTCCGCTCAAAATTACAGAGTTAATGTACTGTGTGATATCACAAGATCTGTCTTACACGCAGAACCTTCAAGTTTTAAGGCTTCAGTTAATTAACATTCTTACTTAAAGAGGTTTTAAAGCAACCACTTCAGCACACAATGTATTTCTTAAACAACAGAGATGACACTGTCACAGATCTGGTGATATGACTGGGTTTCCAATCTCTATGATCCTTGAATGATCTGGACTGTGCACCATTAGAATAATGCGCACTATAGTAATGCAGTTAAATAAAACAAATAAGGGTAAAAGAGGAATTCAGTGCAAGAGCGAAACCATTTCAAAGCCTAACCTTTTATTTTCTTCCCCCCGCCAAAACAGTACCTGGCTCCAAAGGTAGTTCTTCAATTTCCTGTAAGGGAAAATATATATATATATTATATTAAACACATCCTGGGTAAAGATGCTGAGCTTGTCTAAAATTATTTACAAAAAAAAATAAGGGGAAAATTACTGAAAGTTTTATTAACTCTTATAAACCTTGAAAAGGTTAGATTTTAAAACAACTTCCTTAAAACAATTATTTTTAGAGTAAGAGTTTAAGGTAATTTCCACTGATGAAATATAAATACAAAAACTCTAAGGCTACTTGGAATCAGACACATACACTAAGTGTTTTGTGGGCATTCAAAGCATATTACAGTACTACGGCTATGCCCATCATATAAAGGATGGAAAAAAATCACAATAGCGTTATTAGTCAGCTGAAGTATATACTGTACTCTTGTGCTTTAAAATACAGACAAACAAATCAGCAGACAACAGTTTTATAAATACATATGCCTATGTGAGAGATACCATTTTCCCAACGCTACGTAACTACTACAAATTTGATTTGCTAAAGTACAGTCACCTACAACTCCAGTTGAAATCAACAGGAGCTGTGGATCCTCAGACTTCTGAAAACCAGGCTATGTTTCAGTTAATTTATATCACACCCAATTACGGTAACAACAAACATTATCAAAATGAGTGTATGCAAAAGTCTGATGATATATGAAATATAGCTAAATATATGACAATTATATTTTGACAGTAAATTATTTTGGAACAAAGCATAAAACGGCTCAATTCTTCCAATCACTAGGAAAATTCAACATAGGAAAAAGGTACATAACTTTGTTACTATGCATAATATGATAACAGTGAATCACAAAAACAAATTCTAAGTTTTCTGAATGTAATAATTAGGTGTTTGCATAACTCCCCACCCCCTGAAACTATGGGTTTTTTAAGCTCTTTAAGCAGCATGTATCATTATTGACATTAAATTTAAGATTAAAAAAGAATTTACCTTTACTACAGTTAAATCAGAAGAAGAAACATCTAAACTGTTTCCAGCATCCTCGCTTTCTGCCTAAAAGAATAAACAGGAAAAATATGTCACTCTATACAGAAGATTCATCATAGCTTTATTGATAATGAAACCTGAATGAGAAATTGTGAGGTTGGCAAAATACTTTATCTATTTTTTTCCAGATAACTGCTATTAAGCAAATATTAGCTAGCATTCAACAGAGCAACAAAGGTGGTAAAAAATGGTTTCAGGTGACTGCATTTAAAAAAAAAAAGAAAAGAAAAGAACGACAGGCAATGAGCTCTCTGTCTCCACGCTCTGCTTGCCTACTTTAAAAGTCTGAGCTTTTTTAAAAAATAAAAACTTTCAATGTTAACAGAAAATTCTATATGGCATTTTTATTTGCCTTTCAATCACAGCTACAAAACAAAGCAAGAAAGTCAACTTCTAAACAAGATGATCTATTTAAATACTGCTTGGAAAATCTGAGACTTAAGTTTTACCTTAATAATATAATCAAATCTGAATTATTTAACTATTTTCTTAGTTATTCCTGCTGTTTCTAATGTGAACCAAAAGCAGCTCCCTGGATTCCCAGAACCTAGTTTGGAGACAACGCATGTCAGAGGTACCATCTGTACTCCTTATCTGAGACTGGGCAACAACAACTATCTTTTATTGTCCCACTGTTATGTTTCAAGTGAGTTTTAACTTGTAGATTCATGAGAAAGATTATCATCAACCATTAATGGACAAAACTGGAATGGCAGTCTATTACCAGATGATAGGCACAGAAAATCAGCATGAAAACATTCCAAATGTCAGAATGGGAGCCCAAAAGCTAACAAGAAATTTGAAATACATTCAATCAGTCCAGAAGCAACATACTGTGCAATTATGAAGTCAATCAACTATCTGGATCCCTCACTGCCCTCCAGAACAAAGAAAAAAAAGAGAAAATGGGAATGTAAACTGAAGGCAAAATAGAGAATTTGAAGATTTAATAAAAATGATGCTTTCTAGACTACTATTACTGTGGGTAGCAATATGATGCATGCCAACAAACGTAAGTATGTTTTAAAATCAAGAATGCTTTTTCCACAAACAGAAAAAAATAAATGGCCATAAAAATGTAGATCCCCAAATTATTTCTGCTATTGTTTAGATAATGGTGCACTATTTAATTTGAAAAAAAAAAAAAATCTGATTCCACACATGTAAGAGATCCATACCATCACTACTGGTATTTCTCTTGATTCTTCTTTAATTTCTGAAAACTGTGGAGATGCCTCCAAGTTACCTACAGCATATTCTGTAGGCTGATCTGGAAGTTCTTTCATTTCTGCATCAGCATTTTCTTTACTATCAGACAGTGAGTCAAGAATATTATCAGCACTGTAATCCTCTCCGCAATCTACAGCACTGCCATTATCTATTTCAGCTTCATCTAACACACTAATATCCATCATGTCAATATCCTGCAAGTTATCCAAACTTGCTTCAATATCCTCCTGTAAAAAGAAAAAAAGTATATATAATAGTCATTGTGACTTGAATGCAGCATTATTATTTTTCACCTCAAATTTGGTTTCACATACCTGCCCATCTCCAGAATCCTCCTCCAGTCCATTATCTTCAACTCCCTCTCCTTCTAGTCTACGCCCTAGTAACATTATGATTATTAGAATGATGAATTCATACATTGCTATTTTTCAGATGTTTCTTCCTAGAACAGGTATTAAATCCAGTTTCTTACAGAAAAGTAGAATACTTTGCCTTATTTTCAACAGTCCTATAATTCTGATCACATTTCTTTCTGTAAGTTGGAATAAAAATTCTGAATGTTCAACAAAATGTAAGTTGTGCAAGATTAAGCTAAAGTATCCTTAGGCTGACTATGCATGAATGTAGTGCTAAGTATCTCAAAGACCATAAATTTTCTCTTTTCAAAAGTTTATTATTATAATGATCTGTCTAAAAGTCTTATTACATCAGGAATTCATTCAGCAGCTTGATCCATAACATTAGAACAACACACTTCAGTTCTAGCACAGATCAACAAGGAAAACATGAAAACACAATTCCTCACACATTTACGAGTGTATTTTCCTCAATACAAGCACAGTAGAACAAGAAAGAGAGAGAGGTTTTAGAAATAGCCCTTCTACAATAAGAAACATCTCAGCTTGAACATTTTCATTCTGTTAACATGCTGAAACGTTGCAATCATGGTTCAGATATTTTCTGGGAAGGGAAAAATTACCCAAAATAATTTACAAGTGAATTTAATCCACACAATGTTAAGAGTGACTAATAGCATTGGTCTGAGCCAGGCATAGTATTGCTAAATGAGCATTTGTGCATCACCAACAACTCCATGTCTAGCACACTTCAAAGCTTTTAACTAATTTATATTAGGCATTTAAATGTGGAAGTTAGAAGTTTTTTTAAAATCCTTGTTGTACACAGTTCTAGTACTAAAACAGATTATATCTTTAGTTTATTATTTATGCAGCAGTAATGCCCACCCATTTCAGAAGTAGAGAAATTTCTTTCATACACAGCATAAAATGACTCCTGACCATTAGAAATCTAATGGCTTGGTTCTGTTCAGGTGAAACCTAGGATTCTGTAATTATAAATACCATCTGAAGCAAGCTTTCCAGGTAAACAGGAAATTAAAGGTAACCCTGACAACCCTCTAACTACAGCACTGCAAATGCATCACTGTTTTAAACTCTAGAGCAGTGGTTCCCAAACTGGGGTTTGCAAAATGTTACAGGGGGTTCTCAGGAAAAAAAATCCCTAATGGCAGACAGAGCTGTCCATATGGACCTCAGGCAGCACAGGGCCAGCAGCTCAGAGCCCCTGGACTTCCAAGAACTAAGCATATCAAAGCATGCATGCCTATCACACTGAGCAGATTTAAACTTCAAGACTCCTTATAAGAAATGGAAAGGGAGGTGGATATTTTTTGCTGTTTTTAAAATTAAATAGGCAGCTAGTATTGTTTTTAAAATTATTATGAAGAATAAGTTTAAGCTTTGTTGTACCATGTGTTGTTTGCCTGGACTGCTCAAGACCTGAATGCTGTGTAGGACGAAGTCTTTGAGTTGGGTTCTTAAATACATACCTTCATGCTGTTCCACATCAGACACACCTTCATGAAACTTAGGAGCCTTGTCATATAACAGGCTTATTCAAAGTGATATAGATACAAAAGTGAGAACTTGGAAGAGGGTTGCCATTTTCATAATGTAATAAAAATATAATGATAAATAATAATTAATAATAGTGTGTAATAAGCATGACATAAAAACAAATTTTATATTTCCAAGATCACTGCTTTTATAATTCATACTCAGGTAAAGGAGAAAATCACTAGAAATCTTCATTTTTAGGAGGGGGTTTGCTAGACTTGACATTTTAGTGGAAAGAGTTCACAGGTTGTTAAGTTTAGGAACCACTGCTTTAGAGGTTTTAGAAGTATAAGGAACTCTAAACAAGGGATATGAAACTTTAACTTGAAGTACTGAATTTATATCTTCACACGTAGCCTATTAAATGACTTTCCCTTCTGCTTTGCAGAACTGGGAGAACAGTATATACTGAATTACATTTCATCTGGAAGCAATTTATTTTATATTTTAAAGTTTGTGTTTGAGTCTTCAATGTGTTATTTGTTGTAAAAGCTTTAGAAACTCCCTCTGAGATTTCATTGTCCATCAGTTATTCTATATTTGTCACGTAGCTGGTTGCCATCTCCATATTCAACAGGAATGTGAAATATACTAGAAAAGCGTATATTAACTTCCTGCTGCAGACTAACTTTGGGCAGCTCATATATATTGATTAACTTAACATATATGAGCTGCCCAAATCTCTCCCATATGAGGAGAGATTAAAGAGGCTAGGACTTTTTAGCTTGGAAAAGAGGAGACTAATGGGGGATATGATAGAGGTATATAAAATTATGAGTGGCATGGAGTGAGTGAATAAGGAAAAGTTATTTACTTGTTCCCATAATAGAAGAACTAGGGGTCACCCATTGAAATTAGTGGGCAGCAGGTTTAAAACAAATCAAAGGAAGTTCTTCTTCACACAGCGCAGTCAACCTGTGGAACTCCTTGCCTGAGGACGCTGTGAAGGCTAGGAATATATCAGGGTTTAAAAGAGAACTGGATAAATTCATGGAGGTTAAGTCCATTAATGGCTATTACCCAGGCTGGATAAGAAATGGTGTCCCTAGCTTCTGTTTGTCAGAGGGGGGTGATGGATGGCAGGAGAGAGATCACTTGATCTTTACCTGTTAGGTTCACTCACTCCAGGGCACCTGGCAATGGCCACTGTCGGTAGACAGGACACTGGGCTAGACGGACCTTCGGTCTGACCCAGTACGGCCTTTCTTATGTTCTTATATGTTAGCTTTATCATATCAAATGAGTAACATTTTAATTTTAACATTCTGGTTACATTATGAAATAAGTTAACATCCTAACCTTTCAACTCTAGAGGCTGTGTCTCAAATTCTGAATTCGGTCATAAGTGTCACTTAATTTGGGTGTCTCACCCTGTTCCCCGTTTGTCCACAACCTAACAGGGCCAGGAACCTTGCCTCAGAATGGCTCAATGCCATACTAGCCTTCCGCGAAGACACATCATGATAAATTTTCACTCCCTTGGCAGTAGAAGTGAATCCTTTTAAGCTGCTCTTTCAGGAAATTTTGATTAGCGATCCAACAAATTTTGTTTGGGAATATTCCCAGTTATGCACAGCCTTGTGACTAGTGAACTGCACATTTTGTTAAATATTAATGATGGACTTGGTATCACACCACTGATTGACTGAAACTCCCATAAGTAAGGAAGAGGGTAACACAAAATGTTGATAGTAAGATTGATCTGCACTGGCCTAAACAGTACACTTTATCTTCAATGCTCCTGTTTGTGCTATATCTGACTCAACCAAATACTATTAATCACAAATTCAGCTCTATAAATTCATGCATACTGCCAAAATTAAGACACAAATACTTTTCAGAGGGAAAGCAGGGAAAGAAAAGAAGGAAGGGAAGCTAGATTCTGCTTTGTAGGTGCAAGATCCAAAAAAAATCCTCTCTCAACTCCTTTGTACCTTTGCTGCTTCTCTTTGGTGTTTTCTTGATGGTTATCTCTGACACCACTGGAATTTCATCAGAATTTCCTCCTTCATCCTCAATAGCCTATTGGAAAAAGATATAAAGCCACTCTTTATTTACAGAGCACTATTGGTCTGGACACTAAACACACCAGAGAGAAAAATGCTATGACTAGAACCTTATATGCAACAGAAATGGGACCAAATAAAAGTGAAAAAATATCAAAAATTCCCAGGGCACTGGTGAAAGAGCAAAATGTGTGTGTGCTTTCTAGAATGCACCCTTATCCCCTCCTCACCCAAGCCTCTCATGGCCTCCACGTGATCAGATGAATGACAGTATCTCTATTTCAAGGAAGTGGTGAATGGCAACCATGACGGACTTTGCAGTGGTGCCCCAACATTCCCAACTACAGCGCAGCCTACTCCCACCATACAGTCTCATGCTATTTAGGGTCTGCAATAGGCACAGCACTCACAGCCTCTGACTGTGGGCAGCGAAGCAGACATGGGACCTGAGGCCAAAGCCAGCAGCTGCCATGTGCATGAAAGGGGGCCTGCCTGTTTACTAGAGGAGCCCATGCGGGGTCCCCCACTGTCATGGGACAGTAGGGTGACCCGTAAGCAAGTGAAAAATCTGGACACGGGTGGGGGGGGGGTAATAGAAGCCTATATAAGAAAAAGACCCCAAAATCAGGACCATCCCTATAAAACTGAGACATCTGGTCACCCTACGGGACGGGGGCTCGAGACCACACGGCCGGGGGGGGAGGGGCGGGACCTGCAGCGAACGCTCCACGGCGCTGCAGAAACAGCTTGCGCCAGGCCGGTGGAGTCACGTGACGCCTCACCCTCTCCACTTGGCGCCATTTTCTCAGCAGTGTCACCCCCCCTCCCCCCAAGCCCGGGAAAGCGCCCCTCCCCCGCTCTGCCCCCCCCCCCCTCACCTTCCTGAGCCGCTCCATCAGGACGCTCTTGTTGCCGCCGCTGTCCAGGCTGCGGCGCTTGAGCTCGGCCCGCAGGTCGATCACCCGCAGCTCGCTCAGCCGCCGGGTCTCGGGCTCCAAGCCGTGGGGAGCCGCCCCGCCCAGGGGCGCGGACTCCCCCAGCCCGGCCGCTGACTGACTCTCCGCCATGACGCCGCTGCTCCGGCTCTCTCGCGCGCGGGACGGGGCAGCGTAAAGTAGCAAGAGCCGCGATCCTAGCACAAAATGGTGGTGACGAAGCCGAGAAAGAGAGACACACACACGCTCGGAGGCTGCGACGCAGGCGCACTAAGGAGGGAGCGCCTATAGGGCACGGGCGCCGCGCGCATGCGCCATAGCCTTGATTGCGTAAAACGGCGCTGAACCTGGCGCATGCGCCCGAGCCGCTTCAGGGCCGCAGTAACCCGCATGCGCAGTCAGCATGCACGGTTAGGACCTCTCTCGGCTACAATGGACAGCCGCCCTTTTTTTCTTGAAGCTCGTGCGCCTGCGCATACCCCTTCCTCCCGCATTACTGCGCCTGCGCGCCGTCCTCCCCCCCCCCATCACCCTCAGTGCGTTTCGGCCTCGCCACCATTTTGTGCTGGTGATCGCGGCTCTTGCTGCTTTATCCTGCCGAGTCCCGCGCGCGAGAGAGCCGGAGCAGCGGCGTCATGGCGGAGAGTCAGTCAGCGGCCGGGCTGGGGGAGTCCGCGCCCCTGGGCGGGGCGGCTCCCTCCGGTTCCGAGCCCGAGACCCGGCGGCTGAGCGAGCTGCGGGTGATCGACCTGCGGGCCGAGCTCAAGCGCCGCAACCTGGACAGCGGCGGCAACAAGAGCGTCCTGATGGAGCGGCTCAGGAAGGTGCGGGGCGAGGCTGGGATGGGGGAGGGAGCGAACGGGAGCGCTCCGCCTGGCTCCTTTGTCGCCGGGCTGAGGCGCACTGGACGCATGCGCGTCCCGGGCCCGGCGGAGCCCTCTCCCCGGGAGGGAAAATGGCGCTAACCAGAACCCGAAACGAGCTGTTCAGCTGCTCCCGGCAGAGCTGGGGCCTCCGGGGCACGGACACTCAGGTCCCTCGTTCTGCTCCTGGGACCACTGGCTGCCCCAAACCCAGCCCCCGGGCCTTTTCCAGCCCCCCCCCAACTCACCCCCTTCTCGGGGGCTTCTAGCCCCCCCCCC
>ML677376.1:5661108-5712557 GCA_007922305.1 Dermatemys mawii | reverse complement strand
CCCCCCCCCCAACTCACCCCCTTCTCGGGGGCTTCTAGCCCCCCCCCAACTCACCCCCTTCTCGGGGGCCCCTTGGGGCCAATTATGCTGCTGCTGTTCCTCTGTCCCTTCACTGAGCTCCCAGGAGGTTGTGGGTGAGGAGACATTATACATTTGTATTCCTGTGGCACCTGCTTTAGGTTCTGTCCAAACCCATAAAGAACTGGTCCCTGTCCCCCTCCCCGCAAAAGACTGTAACCTGCCCAGCTTGTAGATATCATGCTGTCACGTACAGAATGGATGTCCTGATGGTGCATCCAATGAAGTAGGCTATAGCCCACAAAAGCTTATGCTGAAATAAACTGGTTAGTTTTTAAGGTGCTGCAAGTCTTCCTCGTCTTATTTATTGATGCTGATTGTGCTGTGATTTTTATGGGAAATTGTGAGCAATGCACCTTGATATAGTTCATCCTCATTCCGAGCTGTTTACTGGTGGCTGATATCTGACCTCCCTATAAGTGAGATGATATTGGGGAAATGGAAACAGGCTCTTGAAAACTCACCAAAACAAAAATGACTTTCTCTGTTTCCAATAGGCCATTGAGGAGGAAGGTGGAGATCCTGATGAAATGCCAGTGGCGTCAGAAGTTAGCAATAAAAGAACACTAAAAAGAACTAGTAAAGGTACAAAACAGTCCACACTCTCTCTCCCTCTCTCCTAGTTCACAAGTAGTTTGTGTCTAAATAGTCTTGCTTTTCTCGTTTGTTAATTTTCTCTAAGATTACTTGTCTTGTAATTTTCTGTTTCATTCCCATTTCTGTTAATGTGCAGCTGAAATCATACTATCAACAACTTCTTACATGTTTAAGCATAGCCTTGTATCCTTGACCAGTAAAGAAAATTTAAAATTGTACTATGAAGTTCAAATATACCTTATGTTAGTAGGCCTTCAACTAAAAGTAGGCACGGTCTTAAATTTCAAGTGTATTTTTAGTACTCATTACAGTGAATACACGATTGTGCCAGACATAGGAGAGAGAGCAGCTTTGAAAGAATCCATGCAGAGCTCTACCAGTACATCTTGATCTGAACACCCTTGTTATGAATTTCCTTTTCCCAATTATGTTTGATGTGGAGTTTTAACTTTTCAGAGAGGCATTGAAACCTGCATCATCAGTGGGTTGGTATTTTAAGTGCAATAAATGATGCAGCTCTGGGAATAATCAATATCGTAACTGCACAAATACAAGCAGATAAAATGGCTCCTGAATATAAGACTTGATTTAGCAGAGTTCCTGTTGTAGAAAGAAATCTCTCCTTTTCTGAAAGGAGTTAGTTTAATTATGAGTAAACTATGTGGTTGCAAAACCATAAAAATTGGCTTGGGGCATGTATTTTCTGAAATGGCTTGTAGCTCATTTGTAAAATTTGACTAGATTTCAAGTTGTCACTTTAGAGTTTATATTGGGCCACTTGCCTGTATATCCATTATGATCGTACCTGAGCACCAGAAAGTGAAGGTGACTATTTAACATTTGTATCATCATAAGTTTGTCTGGACCAGGGGTGGGCAAACTACGGGCCATATGTGGCCCACTGGCCATTTTTATCTGACCCGCAAGCTCGGGCCAGGGGCACGGTGCCAACAGGAGATGAATGGAGAAAGCGAAATATGATTCTATTCATTATAATTAGTTTTAAGATTTATTTAAAAAAATGTATCTTTATAGTGCGCTTTTATTGAGGTGTATGGAGATAAGAGAATGATGTAGGGAAATCTAAATAGTCACCTGGGGTATGACTACACTGCAGCTGCTACATGGTGTAGATGCTTCCTACATCAATGGAAGGTGGGTTTTTTTTGTGTTGATGCTGATCCACCTCTCCAAGAGAGGATTGCTAAATTAACCTGGCCATCTCTACGTTGGGGGTTAGGGCAACCTAACTACAGAGTTCCGGGTGTGAAATCTTTAATGGCCCAAAGTGACATAGCTAGTTCGACCTAAGTTTTAGGTGTAGAATAGGCACTAGACATACTACACTTGTTCAATCAAGTTGATGCTATTTAATGAGATTGTAGTGATAAATACAGCCCAGATTATCTGCAGCTCCAGAATCAAGGTCTTAATGATTATTTTTTGGCACAAACTCGGTTGAATAGCTAACTAATCAAAGAGGATGTGCATTCTGAAGTACCTATTACTTTTAATTCTTTGACTAATGATGTTTTCAGGGCGAAAACCAGAAGAAGGCATTGAAGACAATGGACTGGAAGAAAACTCTAGAGATGAACAGGTATGTTAAACTATGGTGAAGATTAAAGTGTGTTGCTTTCAAGTCACAATGAATATACAACTACAGTATTCTTTCCTTTTTACAGGAGGATATTGAAGCAAGTTTGGATAACTTGCAGGATATTGACATGATGGATATTAGTGTATTAGACGAAGCTGAAATAGATAATGGCAGTGCTGTAGACTGTGGAGATGATTACAATGCTGATAATATTCTTGACTCGCTGTCTGATAGTAAAGACAATATTGATGCAGAAATGAAAGAACTTCCAGATCAACTTACAGAAAATGAGGTAGGTAACTGGAGATACGATTTTTCATATATTTAATTTCTGAAAATTGTAGATGATATGCATCACTTAATGTCAGGAATCAAAACTTATTTATTGCATGTTAGTGTTCCACTTAATGGAAATAATTTGAAAGTTGAACTTTTTTCATTTCCTCTGCACCATCTAAGTAAATAACATCCTTGTTAAAAATATTTAGGTTTTAAATCTGCGTATTCTATTTTGCCCTAATTTTACATTCACATTCTTCTAAATTATACCTTTGTATGTCTGAGAGCTCTGTGAGCCACCCAATATACAATATTGTACGGTATATTTTCACTGGGTTGACACAGAATTTAAAGTATTTTGCTCACCTCAGGGCTCCCCCAATGTTACCATCCTCTATTTTGGGAATGCCAATTTTGTACTAACAATGCTACTCTTAAATTCTGCCATTGTAGCACTGGCCCCTTAATCTGGAACGCAAAACCTCTGGTATTCTACAAGGTAAAACTGCTCTAAATCTTATAGCAGGGTTTTGAGAGACACATATGTTTATTGTTCATCTCTCTGCAGGGTCCAAGCATGTTACTTGTAGGACATGCTTTGTCTCCAAAAACCCAGAATATGAGTCTTGTGTTAACTGATTCAAATTATGTTTTTCCCCTTTAGAAACAGGAGAAGCAAGGCAGTGACACATACCAATGTTTAAAGCTATCAAATAGCACATTTTCTCTTTACATCAGGAGCTTTATTTTTCAGTGCACAAGACCATTGTAAACTGATATTTTATTGCTGATGAATAACTTCATTAAATTATTAGTATAATTATCCTAACCTTTTCAACATTCTTGGGTAGCATTTGGGAGCAAAAGTTCCTCTGGCTATTGATAAATATTTATACGAATGCTATTTCCCTGGGAAAGTCAGATAAAGTACTGAAGTGTTGTTTCTCCTACCTTCCAATATTTAATTTAGGATTTTATCTGTAAAGCTGTAGTTAATCTTTTGTAGGAGTGAAATATTTTCCATTCATTCTTTTAGGAAGACTGTGAGGAAATTGGAAACAATTTAGATGCTGCCTCATCTGATTTAAATATCATGAAGGTAAATTGAAATTTTAGCTCTATGGCGGGTTATTTTCAATACTACATAGAAAATTGCCAATTAATCTCTCAACATAATAAAATTGAACTCAACTCTTTTACTCTAATTGGAGTTCATATTATGAGTTAGTATAGATGTTGTAATACTTAATAAAGTCATAATGACGTTGGGGTCTCAGGGCAGTGCCTACTTATTTTGGAGTCTGGACATTATCTTTACTCATCTATAAATTGAGCACATCTTCCAGTTTTGGCTGCCCACTTTGAGAAATCATCATCCTCTGCTATTTGAGTTGTAAATAAAATTGGTTTTATTTTGGAAAGCTTAACTTCCTTTTGTGTAGACACCAATAGATCTTAAATACCCCCTGCTATACATATTCTGATGAACTTTCCTTTAGAGCAGAAATAAAAAAATACAGAATTAATGCTAACATTACATAATGTGATTTTCCGTTCACTTCATTTCCTTTTTCATCATTGTGAATTACGATGGTTAGTACAAATGTGCAAAATGTTTTCTCCATATTTATTTTTGGCATAGTAGACACAAATATTCTTTCTGATGCGTTTAGTATTTTGAGGCGCTGTCTACACTAGCACTTTTGTTGGTAAACATTTTTTCAGTCCGGGTGTGAAAAAAACAAACACACTGACCAACAAAAGTTTCAGTAACAAAAACGCTGGTGTGGACAGTGCTGTGTCAGTGGAAAATGTTCTCCTGTGAAAATGACTACCACTGCTCTTTAGGAATGGTTTAATTATGCCAGCAGAAGAGCGCTCTCCCACCGGCATAGAGCAGCTATGCTGGAGACTTTATAGTAGCACAGCTTTCCATTATAAGGTCCATAGTGTAGACCAGCGGTTCTCAAACTGGGGGTCGCGGACTGATTCCAGGGGGGTTGTGAGCTGCCGACGCCTTCAGCGGATGCTCCAAATACACAAGGGTGTCCACCAAAAAGGCGCCAAAGTGCCAGCTTCCGCTTTCAGCGGACGCGCAGCGTTCATCTCTGTGTCCACCGAAATGCCTCCGAAAGTGGAAGAGTTCAATTTGGCAGCATTTCGGCAGACATACATGGGATGCGAGAGGACGCAGCACAGCTAAAAGGGGTCACCTAACCAACAAATTTGAGAACCACTGTGTAGACACAGCCTGAGTTAGCTAGAAAGACATATAATAAATGTAGCTGAACTCGGGTAGTTTTGATTTATTTTGTGGTTTTGTTTAAGCAAATACATATTATTTATATAAACATTCATTTGAAATGGTTCTAGTGAGCCATTTTTAAAGAGTGTGTGAATTATTGTAACTTCAAATCGTCTTCTAAAATTCTATTATTGTTTTTAATTTAGATTCAGTTTATTAGGTTTATAAAAGTGTTTGCAATGTTTTATTTTTTTCCTTACAGAAAATCGAGGAATCATCCTTGGAGCCAGGTACTATTAAAGAACAATGTAATCCCATCTTAACCCTTTTTAAAACATTAGTTATTTTAACAAAAAAATGCAATGTTATAGTTTACAGTATTCCTATGGTGGACAATCCAGATCATGCAAAGGTCATAGAGATTGGAAACCCAATCATATCCCCAGATCTGTGAACTAATGTCTGTCATTTAAATATTTTCACTGACATAAAGTGGTTATTTAAAAGCCTCCTAAACTACGTAAATGGATCTAGAAAAGTTAATATCAGTTTAAAATCTAAAGATTCTACATGTAAAACAGATCTTGTGATATCACAGAGTATCTTAGTTCTTTAACTAGCAGAGCAGAAAAGGCAGTATAAAGCCATTGTAGGGACCTAAAATTTAAAAATTAGTAACTGGATACAGAAGAAAGAAGACAGTTTCTTCATGGAAATTCCATACAGATTCTATTCACTTTCTGGACTGAAAATATACTCATGCACCACCAGAAGATGTCCCAGTTTTCATGTTGGAGTATCTGCTAAAAGAATTTCACAGAAATTAGAAAATTGAACTTTCAGTGCATTGATACATTCAGTTAAGCATCTTGGATTGTGGAAGTTAAATTGAGAAGAACCAGAACTGAACAATTTCATGAAGAATGTCAAGGACCAGCCAGAAGGTTTTTGTTAAATCTGTGGGGGCATTTTCTTCCCTGTAACATTTGGGCTTAATATAATTTGTTAGGCTGCAAATAGTTTAGAACTTTAATATTGTGTACATTAGGGTTTTCCAATCTCTGTGTAGCTTAGAACTTCTCTTGGTGTTAGTGTGGCAGCCATGCCAGTTCCACATTTGTGATTGCTTTATTTCCCTGGTGATTAAATCTTGTGCCATTCTATTCCTGTTAAATCCGTAGAAAATGAGAAAATACTCGAGATTTTGGGGGAAACTTGTAAATCTGAACCACTTAAAGAAGAAATTTCCGAAGTGGAGCAGCCATATGCACAGGAAGCAAGTAACGCCGTGGCAGGCAAAAAGCTAGCAGAGGAAGAGGACACACTTGCTGCCAGTCAGTCGGAGGAAGATGCTTTAGATTTGGACAGCAAGTCAGCACAAGATCTTTCAAGGAAGGAAGCAAAGCATTTAGTTGTAGCAAAAGGGGAAACAAGTGAACAGACAATAGATGAAGAGAAAATGGACTCTGAATCTTTAGTAGTAGAAAACATAAGTGATCAGAGTAGCAAACCATCTCAAGGTCTGGAAGCCTCTAGTGGGGAAACAGCGGATAAAGATGCAGGTCCTGAAACCAAAGATAGTAAAGAAGATGCCAAGAAAACAGAAGACAAAGCTAATTCTGAAGAATCATCTGCTACTAAAGAGTCCTCTACCAATGAGGGCGGTGATCAGAAAAAGAGGTTTGTTTTTTCTCAGTTTTAGACCAGATGCTATCTTTTTCATTGGTCATTAAGTGACGCAAATAAGCTGTTTCCTTCAATTGGCCAGCAAGACTGACGAAATTGTAGTCTATTCCTAAAGAATCTTTTATTTCTTCTTGTGCAATTTTTAACTGATGGTTTGATTTCCTTCCTTTCCTCAACCTTCAAAGGTTGTTTTATTAAATTCTTATTTTTATCTTCTGCCACACATAAGTTTAAGAATCTGACTTCCCTTATTTCATGTCAGATTTCTTAATACAAGTTTGCAAAGGTGTCTTTTTGTTTCTCAACTAGTTTCTGGTAGGTATTTTAATACCATAATTTAGAGTTAATTTTCCTTTTTGTTTCCTCATTAATTAACATTATTTTTTGTCTTTAGCCCTGTGGAGGACAGAGATACAAAGACAGTTTCAAAAGATGAAAAAGGTATGTTGTAAAGGAAAATAATCTTCATCCTAGGACTTGTTTGGTAAAACTTGTGTAACTTCTTTGCCTTTTTTTACAGAGTAGGTTATTGTAAATGTACGTCATTGAAATCAGTTGCAGTGCTGCCATCGGTTTAAATGATTGCACGATTTCTTTAATTAAAGCTTTCTATCTGCATTATCTAACCATTGTTTAAAAATACTTGGTATGTACCATGGAAAGCATATTGTTCTAATCATTTTCTCTGGATATCAGGTGACTGTATCCCTCAAATTGTAACAGTGACTTCAACAAAAACCTTTAATATATAGCAAATACATGCTTCAGACTAGCGAAAGTGCTTATGGACACCTCATTGCGTGAAGAGCCTTTCATAATTCTTCTCAGTTTGATAAATTTGTTTCATATATTTATATATAATGTTCTGTTTTGCTAAAATAGGGATTCTAATAATTGCATATAAATTTAAATTGCAATAGCCATACACTTCCGTGTTAATCTTCAAGGGCTGTCTCCCTCAGTCAAATTCTTTTGTTTCTTCATGAAATCTGTCTTTTGTGGATCCCACTTTTGGGGCATATACACACCATATGCAACTGAGATCATGATCTTTCACTCAGGAATGTCGGCTGGGCCCCATTGCCTGTGCGTGTCTTTATAACTCTGTCTCACCTCCCTATTCAAGGGTACGTAGGGCAGAGCAGGTCCAATTTCCTCCCCATTCGCTCTGACCACTTCGGCAATAAACCAGAACTTGGCAGTGTTTGCCTGCTGGCACCCTTTCATCCGATCAGTTTTGTAGAAATTTGTAATTGCTGTAAGTATTTTAAGGACACTCTTCTGCCCTTTTAGCAGTATCTTATTCATTTTCTTCCTCCTTCACACTCCTACTTGGCACCTCTTCACCTAGTATCTGAGCTTAAATGCTGACATCGAGCCAAATGGGCTTATTCCATTAATGGATAGTCGTTCTTAATGTATTATGTTTTTATGAAGGCCACATTCTGGACTGTATGCTGATCTTTTTCCACCAGAACGCATCACTGTAGATATTTCTGCCTTCTTGAACAATTCATATAGGGAACATGGGGTTTGGAAAGATGTTCTTCTGACTCCAAAAAAAGACTTTGACTTCCAGAGATTCCACCTCTTCAGTGCCTTAGGGACCTCACAAAAAAGTAAAGTAAGCTGTCATGGGATAAGAGGTGGACGGTCCTCTCATGGATTGGTAATTGGTTAAAAGATAGAAAACAAAGGATAGGAATAAATGGTTAGTTTTCAGAATGGAGAGAGGTAAATAGTGGTGTCCCCCAGGGGTCTACTGGGACTAGTCCTATTCAGCATACTCATAAATGATCTGGAAGAAGGGGTAATAAACAGTGAGGTGGCAATATCTGCAGATGATATAAAACTATTCAAGATAGTTAAGTCCCAAGCAGACTCAAAGAGCTTCAAAAAGATCTCACAAAACTAGATGACTAGGCAACAAAATGGCAGATGAAATTCAGTGTTAAGAAATATAAAGTAATGAATATTGGAAAAACGTAATCCCAGCTACACATATAAAATGATGGAGTTTAAATTAGCTGTTACCACCCAGGAAAGAGATATTGGTGTCATTGTGGATGGTTCTTTGAAAACATTCACTCAATGCACAGCATCAGTCAAAAAAGCGATCAAAATGTTGGGTATCATTAGGAAGGGAATAGGTAATAAGACAGAAAATATCAGGTTTCTGTTCCATTTAAACTACCTACAAATGGAAGGCATGTTGTCCTGGGAAGAATCCTTACTCCATATCAGTGTGCTGAAACTCAAAGTGATTTGACTAACTTACAGAGCTTTTCTTATGCTCCTGAAAAGAACCACAGTACAGCAACACCTCAGGAAAGTAATATTTTATATCAGTAGATAGGAGGGTGCCAACTCATCCTCTCTTTGTCAAAGGACAATCAAGCTGTGGAATTAGTGCCATCTTTACAGGATAGCTACCGGAAACAAATAATTTGGCATAATTGCCTCAACATTCAGTACTCAGCCAAACACTAGTACACCATCCTCAAGCCTCTATTCTGCAAATAGAGTCCTCCCATGATATACCTGTTTGCCAACAAGAACATCACATGCATTCTTTTTCCTCAGAGTAAATATCAGTCAATTTCCAGGATTCTTTCCTCTGAAACTTTGAGACCCAAGCTCAGAAGGACCCAGGACATCCAGAAGCACGTCTGGCATTAATAGACATGCTCAGTAGCTGCTTCTGAAGTTGCAGGAGTAGCGTTCATTTAGATCAAGCAATTGTTCAGACCCCACACACTCACCAGTTGAGAGCTGTGCCAATCACAGTTTAGGTAAAGGAGGAAGTGGAGGTTAAAAGGGGTTTTTGGTTTTTTTTTCTGAGAGAGAACAGAGCAGAGTTCAGTGAGGTAGAGGTTTGTAAATGCTTAGCTGGATTTGTGATAGAAAATATAGTACCCTATAGAGTGGGAAATCCAGGGAATAGATATTTTAAATGTTAATCCCAGTACGTCTACCACTTCGATTAAAGGCTTCAGATTTCCAATTCAACAACAACTGAGACTAGGAACTATTAATCCAGGGGCTGGAATCCTAACTGGAAGAGTCCTCAGATTTTTTTTCTTTACTGACAAGGCTCTGATGTGTTTGGCAATATCGCTGTTCTTTTCCTTTCTTCTCAAGCTCTGAAGAATCCAGGGGATGCTGTACATATTAGGGCCACGCTATAAAGACTGAAAAATGCTCTGAAATATGATCAGTAGGGTTTTGTTTATATGTGCCTGCTAAAGTATAGAAGAGCAAATGTTATGTTGAAACCTTACATTTAAATATATATAACAGCAACAAAATGGGACAGTCTTTAAATGTACCAATGTTTCTGTTACATTCTAAAAGACTTTGAAAATATTCATAAGTATTCCAAATACTATTTACAATATTTTAATGTCTTAAATCATTATTTACTAAGAAATTGTACAATACTGTTTGAAGCTGACTGGGAACAGATAATAGCTATATTCAGGGTTTTACATACAATGGCACTGAGTTTTAACTACATAATGCATATAGAAAGAAGTCTGGCTTGTGCTTCAGAAGAATGTTAAGCTGAGGTGCAGGAAAAAGGGGAGTGTAATAGTTACATGTAATATTTCTTCATCTACCCGCCCCGTTCCTATTACACAGATAGTGCCCAAAATTGGACTTGAGGCTTACACGGTTTTAACTGATTTCTCTTTGAGACAATTAGTATCATTCAGTCAAAGAGAATAGAATGGTACTATATGTGTGTGCATGTCCTGTATTGATTCTATTGTTTAGAATCTTGGATACTTGCAGACATTTGGACTGAATTCCTACCGACCTATTCTCATCAGTGATGTCTCGTACTATCAGTATAGAAGCAGTAAGGCAGGCTGATAGTTGGGCATATGGTCAGATATCTGATATACAGAGCTTTGAATGAGAACAGTTGTATATGCTTTGATCTTGCCACGTAATACACAGAGGGACAGTGTGAAATACACAGACTAGTGAAGAAATGGGTTGTGATATCTATTCTCCATAGGGTTGGCTACTATATTCACTAGAACTGCTCACACATTCCCAGCACAATAAGCATAGAGATCTTGAACATTCTGAAAGAGGATCTGATAACTGACAGACACTGTGTTTACATATGTGATCTACGAACTAGAGGGTTGACAGGTAGTCAGTCATTCAGTGGAAGCATCTGTTCCTGCTGTAAATCTTCATCTTGTTTACAAGAGCAGGTTTTGGAATCTGCCAGTGAGACAAAGAATGACCGATGTAAAGTTTAAACTGAAATGTGTTTTGGGCAGTTCACCCAGACTCAGGGTATGGTTACACTTACAAGATTATAGCGGTCCCCTTATACAGTAATATGTATAGCGCTATTGTATGTCCACACTCAGACGCACCAGTGGTATAGCATGGCCACATTTGGGGCACTTAATGCAGCATTAAGAGCAGCGCATTAGGGCAGGTATCCCAGCATTCAGCTGGGTGCAACGTGCTTTTTAAACGAGGGGGGACGCATTGTGTGTATGTAGAGGGAGAGAGAGTGATTTTTCCGATCTTCTGAAAGCCTGTCAGCGAGCCTCCGTTCACAGAAGGCTTTGTTTTCACACAGGCTCCCTCCTTAAACATTTGCATTGCTTATCTGCTGAGTTAAGAGAGAAACTCTAAAGAGGTACTTCTGTGTTCCTCCAGCCGAGTTCAAAACAAAGGGAAGAGTTGTCAATTGCCTTAAATGGCTCCAGGCATCTCCAGAGATCACTTGTAGCGCAGTGGGTGTCCACATTCTTGCTGTAGCGCTACAGCAGCTGCGCTACAGCCCTTATTCCCCATGAGGAGGTGGATTAACAATAGCGCTATAACTCAGTAGTTATAGCGCTCTATGTGCCTTGCCAGTGTGGACGGGGAGGAGGTTATAGCGCTTGTGGGGGCTTTATAGCGCTATAAAGTGCCAGTGTAACCAAGCCCATAGTGGAGAGGTTGATTATCCTGTCTGGCAAGCTCAAACCAGAGAATTTATGGAAGGTGATGAAGTCTCTGATAAGATAAAGAGAGGGAATATCACTGAGACTGCATTGACCCCAGCAGTGAGGATAGCCATAGTAGCTGGTACCCAGGCAAGTGCTGGAGTCTGTTTTAAAGAGTCTAGAAAAGGCATATGGAAGTGTAGGGAAAGCGTCAGCACTTAAGCCTCAGTTTCTGAATCTGATCAACATACTGGAGAACAGCCTGTGTACCTGAGCAGATTACATGCATTATTCCAAAAAATTCTTGAGGTACAGTGAAATATGCAGAATTAGACTCTTGTATACAAGACCAGTTTTAGAAGGTTGATGGCACAAATCATTGCTAACCACACGAGGATCACAAGGGTATTAGTCCGGATGGTTGACTGAGAAACATTTCCAATGCACAACTCTTGTTGGAAGTGAGAACCTATGGAGAAGGAATGCTGTGATTCGGAAAAGAGAACTTTGTCAAGAGAAGAGAAGGCCTTTAGTAAAGCTAGCCTGCATTTGGTGAAGGAACTATAAGGACTATCAGTGCAATTCTAAGAGACTGAAAGAGAAATATCTCCAAATTGAGCAACAGTTAGTTCAGTTGCAGATAACTAGATCAAGATCTGCTCCACCCAGTTAAGGAGGACATTTGACCACTCAGAAGCCTAAGGAAATTGCTAAGTGAGCAGTACTAGGATTGATAAAAAGATGTGTTTCAATTATGGACAGCAAGGACATTTCATAGTGGCTGAAAACACTCCCAAGCCCAATTTAATGCATTGACAGCTCATCAGCAAGTAATCAGAGTAGACCCACACTTGTATAGGGAGGAACAAGGGATTTTGCAAGGCAGAGTTGCCAGCTGGAGGATGTGTGTTCAGAATACAGCTCATCTGGAAGCCTGTAAAGCATTTCAATAGCTAGTAGAACCTGTTTTATCAGGGCTGTGCTTATGTGGATCGATCCAAGTGGATCACTCAGTGCAGTACATACAATTTGTTACCAACTAGTAGATAAGCCCATTCTGTTGGATATCAAGGCCTATCCAGGTAAAGCAACACAGTCTTTTCAGGATGCCTAAGACATTTCCCTATAATAGATCTTCAAGGTTGCCGCTTGGAGCTCAACCCATACCTATAACAGCCATTATACTCTGGATTAGGTGATGGAAAATTTACCTTAGAAATACTTAAAATCCATCTTTTTCAAGTCACTTAGGTTCCTAAGAGACACAGGCCCATATTCTTAAAGGTATTTGGGTTTTGCTGCACTCAGTGCCACACTACCTAACTAATTTATGACGCTAAATCTCATGTTCAAAAGGGATTTAGACAATCTAGATTGAGTGATCAAAAATTCCAATCTCTCACGCATGAGAAATTTTTGTGCCATAAGTGGGATCCACATGGACAAAACATCTCTAAGAACTACAGTTATCTAAGGTGAGTAACCATTCTATTGAGTGAAGTCTGAGTAAAGTAACGTACTATCTTTTTATCATGCTTGTCAAACTTGTAGTTTGTTACAACTGCAAATACTTCAAACTTAAAGGAACTAATCACTTTCAAGAATGTCAGTCAGTGAAGGTAAATTTTACACTTTATATTTCAGTTGACCTGTGACTAAAGAATGTGAACTGGAATTACTTTTTTTAATTATGGTGAGTTTTTGTTTTGAATTAGGTCGTACTAGTAGCAGTGCTGGTAGAAACTTTTGGGTGAGTGGACTTGCCTCCACTACTAGAGCTACAGACTTGAAGAATCTTTTTAGCAAATATGGAAAGGTAAGATTTTTGATCCTTTTACCCAGAACTTAGCTAATGATATTTCTTCTCTTGGTTTTTGTTGTTTAAAGTATTTTAATGAAATACCAGTACCGCAGATGAAGTATGGGTAATTGGAAGTATAAATTATCTAAAATATACTTAGTGCACACAACAGCAGATAAGATGTACTAATCTAAGATATTTAAGCTTTAGTATTTTGTCCCTCACCCATACAAAAAATATCCTTTCCTCTCCAGATCCTGATTTGTATCAATTTAGGCTAATGGCTTGGTTGTATATATTTCTACATTTCCTATACTGTAGCGTCACCCTCATGGTCACTCGTAAATTATATTATATGAAGGGGGCATATTTGAAACTGAATGAAATAATACTGGAATTTAGAGCCTTTTTTTTTTTTCTGGTGTAGTATGTAAGAATGGTGTCTCCAAATGTTCATAAATCCAAAGATTTGTGTTGTATAAAATTAACACAGATTATTGACATCTGTTTTGTCTAAAGTAACACCTGAAAAAAGGTGGTGTATGCTGCTATTATTGGTGTGCTGAATTTCATGTTAAGAGGAAAATTGGAAGGGCTGATTTAATAGATGATGGATGCCAAAATTAGTAACTTCCCTCATACTTGAGGGAATATTTAAGTATTTTCTCAGAGGTTCAGTAGCGTACTTTAAAACGATATCAGTCGCTGAGAATGCTAAAATACGGTTCCCACTACAAGTGATGGCTTTCCACACATTTAACTTGAGAAAAAACAAACCTTAGCATATTGTGATCTTACATTAAATCAAATGAATTCAGTTCAGCACATCTGGGAGTTTGTTTGAATTGCCTGTGTTATTGCATTTGATGCCAAGAAAATTAACTATGTCAAACTACATTATTAAAATGGGATGTACTCATTTCCTTAGTTTAATCCAAAATTTCATCCAATGATCTGGGAGGAGATGATTCTAGAGAAATGGCACAAATGTGAATCCAAAATACCGGTGTCGGCTATTTTTGTATTTGCCTGAATAATCTGACAGCAGTCACTGTAATTCAAACAAAAGAATCCATATTCTTTTTTGGAATATTGATTATGGACAAAGTTAAATTTGCAAGAGGCAAAAGTACACCTGTGATAAATTACATGTTAAAAGCATATTCCACCTCAACTGCACTTTAAAATGGGAAGCCTGTGAATTTCTGATTTATTCCCCCAATATAAAGTGTGCTGTTTAGACTTTATCTGCGTAAACAAAGAGCTTTTATGGAAATACCTGTCTATACATGCTTCTTCAACATTTTCTTCCCTGTCTTATGTAGCATACTTGAAAATTGCATATAAGTAGACTTTTTAAAATCATATGTTTATTGAGTGCTTCCCATCTCTTAAACTGAATTGTATTTGAAAAAATTTAAAATTAGTTAATATTTTGTGCATAGACTGTTTTCGCAGTTGTTTGTTGCTTGAAAACAGATGTTCCAGATGTGATAGGCTGCATTAGAGTAGGTAAAAGAAGGGGGATGGGGAGAAGCTAATATTTTAAGGTTATAAATGAGCTGTGTATGTGTGTTGTGCACTTATATTAGAGTGACGCTCTAATTGTCCTTAAGGTGGTTGGTGCAAAAGTGGTGACTAATGCTCGCAGTCCTGGTTCTCGCTGCTACGGGTTTGTTACAATGTCAACAGCTGAGGAGGCAACAAAATGTATTACACACCTTCACAAAACAGAGTTACACGGGAAAATAATTTCTGTAGAAAAAGTAAGTGATAATTCTCATCAAAAGATAGAATAACCTGTCTAAGAATTCCTAAATTACTGAAATGTTTCAGCTGGTGTTTGTCAAATACAATTTCAGGCAAAAAATGAACCTGCTGGAAAAAAGCCTACAGAGAAAAAAGAGAGTGAAGTGAAGAAGGAGACAGTTGTCAGTGAGAGGTATCACTCTATAGATTCCATATCTGAAAAATAGTTTGATAGTTTTGGGGTATTTTCTGCTTTATCTGGAAAAACAAAGAAGTAAGCAAGGTGAATACACAAAGAGGTCTGGAGTGATGCATGCAGAAATAGGAATATGAATTGAAGCAATATTTGTGTTTCATTGTCACATTTCTGGTCAAATGTATGAAGTCGCAAATCAACTCTGTATCTAATTATCTAGGAACTAATAAGACTTAAGTAGCAAAAAAGAAACAGTAAAAATGAGTAAAAAAATAAACCCGCTGAAAACATAAATCCCTGATTGAAAACCTTTTAATTAAATTCACTCTGATTCCCATGTGTAGACTTTGAAGTATCCTGCTTACATTGTTGGGTGTGGAGAAATCTCATAAATTGGTTATTTTCCTTGAATGCTAACTTTCCCTTGCATGCACTTGAAATCTTACACTCTACCTCAGTTGCATTTTTCAATTCCATTTTCCAGTTCAGGGTTTTTTTGTTGAGGTTTTTTTTATTTTGTTTGGCTCTGATGTTTTACAGTAATGACTGCTCTTTCTGATCTTTGTTACCAAATATACTATTATAAAAGTTAACAGTGAGTGAAATGCAGATATTTCATTTGCATGCCTTGTTAGGTATATATAAGACCCATGTTTTCTCGGTCATAGGCTTTTTGGTATGTCTAGCTCTTATGCCAACCTGCAATAAAACTTGCTACACATCAATATTATAAACCCACTGCAGAGTTTTGATCCATCTATTAGTCTGTTCCCATGCTAGAGCTTTTTACACACAAGAGATTCTCTCATGGAACAGAGCTACCTAGTGCAACTGTGATAACCAACAGTTGGAGATCAGATGTTCAAGATTCTGTTCCCACCATTTGTTCTCATCAGTGCCACACCGTTTTTCATTTTAGGAATACTTTGAGTAGCTGGAAGGGTTCAGATAATTCCTCTGCTTTAAATGTTTTCTTGAATGTAACTCTCATCAAATGCTGTTTGATAACTAGTTTTTGGCTTTGTTTAATTTAGCCCTCACCACTGGAAGCTTTTAATTTTATTAGTGGCCTTGCCCATCTACTATATGGTTTTAATTTTGTTGAGTTCAGCAGCCATGCTACAAAAACCCTACCAGGTTTGACATTGGTTGCCATGTTTTCTCTCAGAAATCTTCTCTGGCATTAGGCACATCATGGTTTGTGTTTTCCTGTTGTGTATAGCTCAGTTATCCTGATCTTATGCTAGGCCAAAATTTCTTTGAAGCTGTACATTTTTGATCATTTTCACTTCTTGCCAACAGAGGAGTTAGCATTTTCAATGTCAGTGTCATTGAACATTATGTGCATCTCTTCCAGATACTTAAGCCAATGCCTTCTATGTAAAAGGACATTTATATCAATCTGCTTTTAGCTCAGACTTTCTGCATGTTTATATCATTTTTTGTCAGTGTGTTGAGTTTTTTCCTTCAGTTTTAAATCAGTTTATTTTCTATAGGTCTGGCAGTGTTAAAAACGATGAGGATACTGATCAACAAGATGATGCTAAGAAAGCAGAAGGAAAAGATGAAAAAGAAGAGAAGGATAAAGATGAGCTGAAGTCTGGGTCATCAGATCAACTGAAGACTACAAAATCCGGTAATTTAGCTGCTGTTTTGTTATAGAGTATTAGTTATGATTCATGTGAATGCTTACAATTGTCTTTCCAAACCAAATGATTTAAATGTTTTGTAAAATCTTTTGGGACTGTAAGATGGAAGGCAGGATAGTACTTTTAAAAACGTTGCTGTAGCTGACTATGTTTTGGTCATTGTATTAAACAGAGGTGTGCATAATTTTGGGTGATGAAATGCTGCTGGCATTCTGTCAAGACTTTGTGGAACTGATCATTTGAAAAATTTAAGTATTACATGCACGTATGTGAAATAGTCACAGATACACAGCTACCTATGTTGTTATTAGCCTTGATGTCTATCAGGTCCATTTTTTAGGGGGAAAGCTTAGAAACAAGCACTGTTTGCAATAATATGTTAAGATACTTCAAGTAAATGTAATTAGAAATAGGATGTGTAATCAGAAAATATCACACTGGACTTTTACATCACCCTAGTTATGTAGTAAATGCTGGGTAGAATGAGAAAACGTAGGATTTTGTTTTTCTATTTCAACTTCTTATATCTCCATGCCTGATATATTTGTGAACGCACAGCGTTGGTAATTTAATCAAATATAACTTAGTAGTAAACTAAACAGTAAGTAAAACTTAACCATCACAAGTCAGTCGAAATTACAAAACTTATCGACATCTTGTTTATGGATTGTGTTTCTTTTTGTTACGACGATTGTTCAGGTTATTGAATAGTTCAGGTTAAGCTGACAAGTGTATTTCATGTTTGGCATCTATTGGTTTTAGAAACTTAAACAGTTGTATAAAAGTGTATTCATTATGTACCTAATCACTTCCATAGAACTTTGATATCAAATAGCATCTCAAGTCTTACAAGGGATCTGCCTCTGGTGTTACTCATTTTGTAAAGTAGCAAAGATAAACTAAAAATGTTACTTTACTTTATGGGTACAAATTGCAGAGTATTCAGAAGTCACTTCTGTGAAACAGCATTTTGAAAAGTGGGTTAATGTTAAAAATGTTCACATTTTGAGGACTTCTATTGTTGAAAGTCAAAGCTCCCACTATATTATGTAATCTCCTTTTGTTGTGGTTTGTGTAGGAAGTAAGGGAGCAGAGAGGATAGTAGTAATGGACAAATCCAAAGGAGAACCTGTTATTAGCGTGAAAACTTCAACTACATCAAAAGAGAGAGTAAGTTTAATTTTTCTGGGTTCAAAATTCCCATTAGTAAAATAGCTTTTAAATGGCTGACATCACAAAATTCCAGCACTACACTCAAGCTAAGACATGTTTCTTTCGTGACCTTTGTCTGTACTTATAAAAGGAATAAATATGTTAAAAAAAGTCATGCAGAGACCAAGCTCTGACATACCATTTGTGAAAGAAGGGATGTTGAGTATTGTTTGATCGATTATCATAATTGTGTTCTTATACATGCACTCCAGTAAGCCTTTATCAACTTTATTTACTATAGAGCCTTAAGAGCCAGGACCGCAAATCAGAGAGCAAAGAAAGACAAGGTATTGTGCCATTCGACAAAATCAAAGCACAGCGAAAAATTAGAGAGGCAGAACAACGCCGGTAAGTTCAATGGCAAAGTTGTTTGGAATTTTTTTTTCTCTTTAGAACTTTCTCTGAAATAAATTGTCTAGGGAGATTGTGGAATCTCCACCACTGAGATTTTTAAGAGCAGGTTAGACAAACACCTGTCAGGAATGGTCTAGATAATTCCTATTCCTGTTGTGAGTGCAGGGGACTGGACTGCATGACTTCTTGAGGTCCCTTTCAGTCCTGTGATTCTATATATATAAATGATAGTTAGTAAACCATCTCTCAAAGCTGCATTCTCTGTGTCCTTTCAGCTCAGAGAGGGACCTAGCGCAGATGCTTATTTATTTCTGATACTGCTTTCATAATGTTCTATAAAAGCATAAAGGTAGCACTGTATCCACATTCTGAATTCCTTGGTCTTTACTCCATCTTAATCAGTGCATCATTTCGTATCCTTTGCAAAATTTTACAACTTATCTAGGAAAAGTTAAACCTGGGTAGGGTTTTTTAATTAAAAAGAAAAAGAAAAAAACTTTCATAAGACTTCAATATGGTTTTTAATATTTTTTGAACAAGTCCAGGGAATCTGTATCTGTTCATAGATCTAAATGAATTAGACTCAGTATTTAGTTTTCAGTCCTCTTAACAGTGAACATTCCAAGGCAATTCTTGATTGTAACAGAGTTCTTAGCCTTTTCAGATTCACACTAACCCACTCTCCTTTCCTGCTTCTTCACGGTCCTTGAATAATACTTTGAGTAATAGGAATTAATTAAGGGTATTTAGAGTTGTGGTCCCTTGACCTCACACCTAATGTTGAGATCTGTGAGGATGTGCATGCTTCTGTGGAGGTGGTATAATTGAACTCCAGTTACAGGTGAGCAGCCATCCTCAGTGCTGAATACCCTGTAGCCTAGTTAGAGGGAACCCCAACACAAATCTAGGATTATTGCAGTTCCTATTTTTGCTTTGTAGTTCATTGTTAGCATTGAAGGGTTAAATCTTTACGCCTTTTCTCTTGCTGTTTATATAGCACCCGTGAGCGTCGGGAGAGACAGCAGCATTTGCAAACCATACGGGAACGAGAAGAAAGAGACAGGCTTGAGATAGCTCGAGAGCGCCTACAAATTGAACGAGAGCGCCTTGAGCGAGAGCGGATGGAAAGAGAGCGCCTGGAGAGAGAGCGAATGCACATAGAACATGAAAGGAGACGAGAACAGGATCGTATACAGCGAGAGAGAGAGGAGCTGCGTCGTCAGCATGAGCAACTTCGCTATGAACAGGAACGCCGATCGGCATTGAGAAGACCATATGACATAGATGGGAGGTAAAAACTACAAATACAGTGAGTTAATGATTTCCCCTTTGTTGATGCAAGTAGAAAAGTTAGCAGTCCTTAGATTCTCTCTGGAAGTCCCAAACCACAAGGAGAGAGAACTACATAGGCGGACAGTCTTTGATGGGCTTTTGTGTCAAATGCTCGACTAGATTACATGCAAAAATGTCCTTGTCACTATTAAACAGTTCAGTCAGAAACCATTCTTAAACACATTAAAATCTTCAAAGCATTATCTATAACAGTTCACTCTGAATTGAAAAAAAGACTCAGAATATAGAAAATTCCCCTAAAGGTGGATTAGAAGATTAATGTAATTGCAAAAAACCTAGCTCAGTCTCTTTCTCCCTGTGTTGCTGATAGGAATCTCATTTTGACTGGAGTTAAAGCAGTCTGTTTTATGAGGCTTTCAGAGAAATGTTGATTGGGGGATTGTGCGTGGCATGCTGGGATGTAAAGCAACCTTGTACTAGCCTGCCATGAATTAACTGTCTCCGTGGACCCTGCTGCTGCCCACTAAAAGTTTTTCCTGGTGTACTGAAGAGGGGTAGATCAAAGCACAGTAGGGAACTTTTAGTGCACAGCCTCAGAGTCTACACATTTAGTGCATGGCAGGCTAGTACAAGGTAGACTTGCATCCCAGCGTGCCCTGCACTAATAGTTCATATAGATAGGCCTTGTGACAGATGGACAAATTACTGTAGAAAATCCTAAAACAAATGCCGATAGAAGAAAATATTTCTTCTCTTGTTTCAGCACATGCACAATAGGGTAAAGATTGATATAGGTTAACTTAAACCAGTCTTTTCTGAAACTCAAAGATACCATTTTGGCAGATCATATTTTAATAATCAATTCTAAATAATTACTGTTCAGATTAACCCACAGAATAAAAATTGAATAATGTATTTCCTTAATTTAGATTCAAAGAAACATGGACCAAACATGGATGGAACTGATTAACAGTGTAATTAATATAATTTTTGTAATTCTGTGTACATGTACTATAACTCATAACTTGTACTGCCTCAGCTCTGATGTATTCCTTCCTCATATCTGTCACCCTCCTCTCTGTATGAAAGTATCTTATCCTGTCAACAATTATGCTTATCTTTTAAAAAAAATATAGTAACTAAATGAAACAAGATATGAAGAGAACGAAACAGAAAGATGATTCTTTCTGGACTACAATATTAAATCTGGACTTTATTGTAGGCGAGATGATTCCTACTGGCCGGAGGCAAAGCGAATGGCGATGGATGACAGATACCATTCTGATTTTAGCCGCCAAGATCGCTTCCATGATTATGACCACAGGGATCGTGGCCGATACCAAGACCATTCTATGGACAGGTTAGTGATTTGTTTTCATGCGTTGCCTGAAATCCGGTAAAGGCAATAGTATATTTAGTATGGCGTTTTTCTCTATTTTTTGGTAAATACTGTTTTTTTTATAAAAAAAAAAAAAAAAAAAAAAAAAGGACCTCAGAGCTTGTCTATTCTTGTTCCATGCTGAAGTTTGTAATTATCTGTGGGATTTACTTTTGAAACCTGTGTAACCAGAAGAAATCTTACAAAACAAGGTGTTTGAATGTACTGTGTCATCAACTGAAAGCTTCCAACAAATTGTTCAAAATGTGGAAAATAGCATTACAAGCAAAACTTACTGCAATAGGACTCATAAATCCCTTGAAGTAGCATTGTGAGCACCCAGCACTTTTTCCCCATGACTAATTGGTTTCTTTTTTATTTGTATATTCCCAGTGTTGCAAGTCAGAAAGCTGCAAAAATGTTTTAAAAGCTCACACTAATATGTAGACAAGATAAATGTCTTTATACAATGAATATTCTATTTACCACCTTATGTTGGGACTGTCTAGGTTTTGTTACTGGCCAGAATGTGCAAATGAAATTTGATACTTTGTAGAGATTGAGAATCTGCAATTCCAGCAGAAACCTGTGCTGAGCACCTGTGAAAATACAGCCCTAAATACTTTGTATAAATTACAGTTTAATAATGTTATAGCAAGATTCTGATTCGAATTGTTCCTTTTCAGGAGAGAAGGATCAAGAACAGTGATGGGAGATCGTGATGGGCAGGTGAGTTGTATGTGGATACTGGCCTAGAGTAGCTTAATTTTTATAAACTGATTTCCTATAGTGAATGTCAGATTAATAGTGAACTTAGTGTATGAGGTGCAGATAAAGAAAGGAAAACCTTTGCATTATAACATTTAATTTCTTTTTTAAATAGGTAAAAATGAAAACACTTGAGTAATCTGATCACTTGTTCTATTTACTGGTACACAGATACATCAGAGAGAATTCCTCTGGCATTATAAACACAAATAGTGAGTGTCTCAGTATGGGAAAGTTGTACCAAAAGTGTGCTTAGAAAATGCAAAGGCACAACATAGAGTTAAAAGTGAGTAAGGAAGTCATTGTAATACTTTAATTCTACACAATAACTTTTAGATTAAACTAGGCCAATATAGAATTAGCAAAAAAGGTTTTGAAGACGTTTAGAGGAAAATTTTTGCTCCAGTCGTGACACTCCTAAATGGGCTTTCTGAAATCTTGCAGTCCTAATATGCCCTGTACTGATAGACAGGCTATTGAACTGGGTAAATTCTATCAACAAATTCTTACCAAGTTGCAGATCAGGTTACAGCATTTCCATGTGTACCCTTCACCTTTCAGCATTATGCAGATGAGCGCCATGGAGGACCAGATCGTCATTCGCGAGACTCACGGGACAGATGGGGTGGCTACGGGTCTGACAGAAGAATGAGTGAAGGGAGAGGGATACCTCCACAGTCTCGGTTAGTATGTGGAAATGAGGGCAGTCTTTCACCAGCACTTGCAATGGCCGTGCTTCTTTGAAACTTCAGGTGAACTTTTTCAAGGGTGGTAGTAGGGAAGCAGTTTTACTGGAGTAAATCCTCTCTCCAAGTAGTTTCACTGGGGATCTGTTCTCTCCTGGCTGTGCAGTGGATTGACACATGTAGCGCCCCTGTGCATCATGAAGCTCTGTAGTAAGGAGTTGCTGTGCTTTGCCTATATTCACAGTTCTCTTGTAAGGCTGCTTCTTCTTAAGGTCAAATTTGATTGACCCTGGGGCTCCTGAAAGTCTTTGAAGAGGGAGTAACTTGTAGCTAGTGGACTGAATTTGAGACTGTTAAATGGAAGAGAAGCCAGAATCTTAATGGAAAACCCAATATGGGACAGACCTGGAATCCCAGATTGTTCTTGTTTAACCATCTTAGCATGTCATGCCAGTCTTAGCATGAATTAAGATTTTTCCAACTGTATGATGGGGAGCACTCTCAGGTATTCAGTGAAATTACTTCATTAATCTTCTTTTTATCACAGTATTAAGATTTACTGTTTGTTACTTCTGCATCTGATCCACATTTGTCAGTTCCACAGTGGGGTTTTACCTCTGTTTTTCAGTTGAAGTGGCAGGGACCAGCTTGGAAGGGCGTTTAGCTCCCTGCAGGAAAACAACCCAGTAAAAATGCTTCCAAAGCTGAACATTTTATCAACTTTAAAATTAGATACTATTTTCTCTGAATAAGTCACTGTGCAGAACATGACAACATACATTGTTCTCAGATTGAATTTTGGTTAGTGGATTGGTCAGAATGGCCAGCCTGGATACTCAGAGTAGAAAATCATTGGGCATCAAATATACCATGTTGCATAAATAGGATTAAGGAAATCCTATTTCCTTATTAGTTACATTAGGTGGATTGTTCAGCAACTTTATTACTGAGATATGGTTAATCAGCTGAACATTGTAGATTCAGGACTGGTAAGCTTATATCTTGGTAAATGATACTAATATGTTGATGAATGAGACCTTACGTTTGGCTTCACTGCGAGCTATGAAACTGATAAGAAACATACCTAAAGATTTTTTCTTTCTTTCCAGAGATGGACGTGATTGGGGAGATCATGGTCGAAAGTTTGAGGGACATAAAGATCGTTCGTGGCAGGGCAGTGCAGATGGAGGAATGATGGGACGAGATCATGAGAGATGGCAAGGTACACTTATGCTTTATTGCTAATTGCTGCTAGACTTCTACTGCTAAACAGAGCATTATTAGCATAGAGAAAGCAAAACTGGAATAGGGGGAATAATAAAGGGAATGCTTGAACGTTCTTTTTAATTCTAGGTGGTGGTAGAGGCAGACCAGGCCATTCAGTGCATCGGGGAGGCCTGTCAGGGTAAGCAGCTTTATCAAGGATAATTGGGGTTTGTACCTTTTATTCCCGTTCCCTTCCTGTTGTAACAGTCATTCCTTTGCACGTTTAAATTATTCAACAGAATCTTTTGTGAGAGAACAAAAGTAATTAAGAGTTATGCAAAATAAAGTAATTCAAGAACATTTGTGATTTGTCCTTGATATGTCAGTGAGTAATAAATATTCCCATGATTTTATCTGGTGCATCTTACTGAACGAAAAGCATACAGGAAATGCAGATAGCACCGATTGTATCAATTTTGATAATCAAGGTTGCAGTGAAAACTTAAACACTTGGAATTAAAATTAGTGTGTGAATCTCTTTGTAGGCGTGGAGGCTTCATGCAGAGTGGCAACCAAGGCCAGATGATGCATGGTGGAGGGATTCAAGGGGAAGGATTTGCAAGCCAAGAGAGAGCAAACAGACCCAATGACCCCCGTTTCAACCGTCGCTACTGAATGTGTTTTAATTTTTTAATGTGAGATGGCAACAGAGGTGAATTCTCTATTACCCAGGGTTACCATTAACTGTAACTGATGGGTTACCATAAATGTGTAATTTTTTAAGCTGCTGCCACATTATATAGCTCACTACAATGTGAACTCCTTTTGTTTTTGTAATGTGTTGTTCATACCCCATTTAAAATGTTTGATGATGAAGCATTCCATTTTCCATAAATAAAACCAGTTTACAGTTAACTGTCTTCTGTCCCAATGGCATTGCAAATGCCAGAGTTAGAATTTGACCAAGATGTTGAGACTGCCCAGGAGGTCACTTGACAAAGGGGACGGCAACTTTAAAAGAAATATTCTCTCACCAGCCATTTTAGGGAGAGAGAAACAGGTTAGATGGAGGAGAGGAGGTCCAGAGACACAGAAAAGAGACTGACCAAATCCTGTAAGGCTCTTGGAGTGATGACAAATAGGCAGAGATCTGGGTCCAATATTCGTTTTTTCATTAGGTCTCTCAAAATTCCTTTGTGAATAATTATACTGGAATTAACTCACTTTTATTTTGGAATAGCATGTGTCCACACTGGGAGTGGTGTCCCCAAGCAAGGCAGAGGACAATTAGTCTTATGAGTTGGTCTACACTTAAAAGTTAGGTCACTGTAGCTATGTAGGTCAGAGGGGTGAACAAAATACTCCCTGACTGACATAGCTATGGTGACCTCACCGCCAGTCTCGATGCAGCTGGGTTGATGGACAAAAGTTTCCCCAGCAGAAGCAAACTTTTGTTTAGGGAGATGTTCCTCTATCAACAGTAAAACCCCTTCCATGGGGGTAGGCTGCAGGCTTGTCTACTCTGGCACTTAACAGCGCTGCAGCTTTCTTGCTCTGAGGTGTGAAAAAACACCCCCCTGAGCACAGCAAGTTTCAGAGCTGTAAAGATCCAGTGTACACAGTGCACCAGCACTGGGAGCTACACCTCTCGTGGAGGTAGGTTTTTCTAGAGCGCTGCTGCCGTGACCACACAGCCACCTTAAAGCGCTGCCATGGCAGCCTTTTAGCATTGCCAGTGTAGACTAGGCCTGCATCTATGCTATGAGGTTATGGCCGCATATCGATGTCAATACAGCTATGCCAACATAGTCTCTGTAGTGTAGACATCTCCTTAGTCAAAGGATGCTTCTGTGACAGCAGGAACCCCAAGCCAGTTGGAAATCTGAGGAAATCAAACCAGAGCTTACAACTGCTGCAAATTGGAACATGAGGGTAATGAAGGGGATTGCAAGCACTGGATTAAAAGCAAGGGAGAGGAACACCTGGGTGGGGAGGGAGTTGTTTCATAGGATGACTTGGGAGGATTAAAATGTCTTTAAAATTAATAACCATTTCCTTTTGTGCCACTAATAACCCCCAACATAACTCGGACAGATGGAAACTTTACCATCTTCGCTTATTTTCACCCTTCTACCTACTTAGATGGCCAGATTGGACTGGGCCAGTGGGATTCCAGTGCATTATGTGCAGTGGTTGCCATCCTAATCACAGCCTCATCCCAGCATGACCCGGGAAATTGCTTATGGGGGGGCCTGCCCCGTTACCTTGGTAACCATGCGGTGTTGCACATTGTGCTGTGATTGGCTGTCTAGCTGAAAGAGAGGCTTGGGTGGGTTTAAACATTGGAAACTACTGTGTGTACAGCTCACTTACAAGCCGAGGATGGGTGACTGCTGGGGCCGTATGTGGGCTAGGAACCCACACCCTCCTGGGCCCAGCCACTCTATCCAGGTCTCCATGAGGACAGCTGTCTGCCTGGCCCATGAGCTGGGCTCTGGATGCCAGGTTCACTCCCTTCCCCTTCTGATCTCTGGGGTTGTGCTCAGGCTGTTTCTGCGTCCCTCCTGAACGCTGGTGCAGGCCCAGCAGGATTCGTCTCTTGCATGCAAAAGCCTCTTCAGCTTAATACATTTAGAGTCTTTTTTGTTTTTACATTTTTGGTGTCCAGAAGAGTAACCAGTCTGCTGCAAACACCTAATCACAGGGTGACTGACCAGGGTCCCATGCACCTGGGACTTGTCAGCTGCCTCCCTGCTGGGCTTGAGAAGCACCTGGGGTCCCTGTAAAGGAAAGAAACAGAAAGGGGCAGGAGAGAGCGGGAGCTATAAGGCAGGGAAGCTTGGGTGTCCCAGTTCCCACAACAGGTGCGGGTGGTAAGTGCCACCCACGTTCCTAAGGCAGTGAAGGGCTTGGGAGCCAGACCCCAAGAGGATCCATCATTGCGTGCACAGTAAGCATGAGCTGTAGGGTAGATACAAGAGGATACTGCAGCGCATGGATGAGTCATGTCGATGACTGTCCAGAACTGGGAATCAGGCATTTGCCCCAGGGCGCAACCCACCGTGTGGTCTCAGGACCCTCCGTTCTGCTCAGCTGGGGATCAACACCTACCTCACAATCACCATTTGCCTACAGAGCCTGTCCAGCCCAACTATCTCCCCTGGGTCCCTTGCCTCCCCACTCCTCGCACATCCCCTGACTCCTACTCTTCTACTTTATCCTCAGCCTCCTATTTATGACCCTTTGCCTCATCTCCCAGTGCCTTTCATGGAGCCCCCTTGCACCAGTGTACCATCAGCAGGACTCCCCTGTCCAACCAGCCTGCTTGCCGGCCCTTCCCTGTCTATCTTCCCCCCGCCTCCCCACCCAAGGAGTTCCTGTGATGCTTCCTGGAGGTACCCAGAGTTGTGACGCACCTCTCTGCCACCTGCCCTTAGCTGGGGGTGGGAATCTTGTCTGTGCACAACAAGGCTCAGCTTCCTGACTCACCAGCCACAGCAACATGTGAGCTCCACTTGATCTATGCAGGCCGTGCTCTCTCTACAGGTTGGCGATAGGCACACACCAACCTCCAAGATGTCCCTGAGCATCCAGCCCCGGCGCTGCTGGAAATTTGCTGTACAGTATTCACAGCTTCACTGCAGCCCTTAGCCCTGTTTACCATTGTGCTGATGTTCAGAGATTCAAGTGATGGTAAATAGAAGCACTGGGGACCAATGGTTACATAGAAAATAAAATCAACTTGCATCCTAGAAGCCAGACTTGCCGGACAATGATCACCCACAGTCCTTCCAGTGTTTTACAGTCAGGTCTGACTGTGATCTTCCATTCATGAGACACGTTGTGCTGTCAGCTTTCCTCCTTGGTGAAAGATCCTGGATGCCTGTTTGTACCCCCAGATAGATCAGAACAATATGTTCCCCCAGCCTCACACCCTATTGTTTTTTCCTGTATACACCTCTCACAGATTTTGCAATCTATTCATCTGGCTGTGTGCGCAAATAGGTCTACAATGGGAGGGAGACACAATGACTAGACAGGGAGATGAGCAGCTTTTACCCCTTGCCTGAAAGGAACCTGTCTGAGACAAATCACCTCCTGGTTATCTGCCTTAAGAACTTTGAGAGAAGTCTGTGTCCATGTCCTCATCACTCTCATGATCACGCTGTCATCGCCTCCTCGCCTGCTTTTGTGGGTTCTGCACATACTGCAGGATAATGTGTGAGGTGTTTACATTGCTCATAACAGCGGTGACTGAGCGGGCTCCGTGCTTGCTGTGGCATCTGCAGGTGAGAGTTGCTGTGGAAGCAGTGGATGACAACAGTTACCACTGCGTACATATCCCAAGGAAGAACACGCGTTCCCAGGAGCCCATGACAGACAACATGGAGAAATTCGCTATCGAGGCAAGGGCAGGAGAGCAGAGTTGCAGCAGAAGTGGTGCACGCCATGAGAATAGATATTTATACAGAATGACGAGAGGACCTGCGAAGTGGATTCATGGCACCAGGAGAGCAGAGTTGCAGCAGATGATGACGGTCAGCAGTCGTACTGCACCATCTGCTGAAAGCAGTATGGCGTTTGCATGGAAAAAAAACGTGAAACGATTGTCCGACATTGCTTTCACGGAGGAAGGGAGGGGCAACTGACAGCATGTACCCAAAACCACCCACGAAAATGTTTTTGCCCCATCATGCACTGGGAGCTAAACTCGGAGTTCAAATGAACAGCAGAGACTGCAGGAACTGTGGGATAGCTACCCACAGTGCACTGCTCCGAGAACCGATGCTAGCCACGGTACTATGAACACACTCTGCTGACTTAGCACATTTAGTGAGGACACACACAATCGAACGTATACAATCTGTTCAGAAAAATCGACTTCTATAAATTCAACCTAATTTTGTAGTGTAGACATACCCTTAGGCATTTATCCCAAACCAGGTCGTGGATCCTGAGCACAATAAATACAACTTACTCTAAATTGTATCGGTTGGATGGTTGATTTTATTATTTACATGGTTTGAAAAGAAAACAAGTGTTTGCAATCTCAGGTGCATTCCAAGGGGAATTAGATTGTAGAGCAAACCTCCCAAAAGGCACTGCCATTTCCAACCCTATGTTGGGGTTTGCTGCATCTGAAAACAGGAATTAAATTCAAGATGAAAGCTTAGTGTAGATTTTTCTCTGAGGGGTTTCAGAAGACAAGTTGCATTTCTCCCCAATTCCATTAGGTGGCCATATTAGATCATATACCCAGGGTGGCCAACCTGTGGCTTGGGAGTCACAGGCGGCTCTTCAGAAGTTAATATGCAGCTCCTTGTATAGACACCAACTCCGGGACTGGAGCTACAGGTGCCAACTTTCCAATGTGCTAGGGGGTGTTCACTGCTCAACCCCTGGCTCTACCACAGGTCCTGCCCCCCACTCTGCCGCATCCCTTCAGTCTGCCATGCCCTTGCTTCTCCCCCTTCCCCCTAGAGTTTTCTGCATGCCACAAACAGCTGATTGGGAGGCGGGGGGGAGGGGGAGGCGCTGACTGGTGGGGCTGCTGGTGGGCAGGAAGTGATGGGAGTGGTAGAGGGAGCTGATTGGGGAGCTGCTGATGTATTACTGTGGCTCTTTAGCAATGTGCATTGTAAATTCTGGCTCCTTCTCAGGCTCAGATTTGCCACCTCTGGTATACACATAAGGTAGGTAAGGCAAAATTTTTTACCAGACCGATATCTGTTGCTGAAAGAGGTGACGTTTCGAGCTACATGGTCGTCTTGATCTTACCCGCCTTGTCTCTCTAATATCCCAGGACCAACTGGCTGGAACAACACTGCAAACAATGTAGACGCACATCCCTTTTCAAAATAGCAGCAGTAATCCAGGTAACACGTGGTACCAAATCAGTGACATTTTAGAGGTGGATTTGATAACCTACAAGGCCTTATTCAACCCAGTGCATGTAAATGACTAACTGTTCAACGTGTTCTGTAATGCCCCAAATGCCATAAAGCACAGCCAACTCAATTGCAGCCTGAGAAATCAAGCTGCGGTAGAATTGGCAGCTGTTTTGAACAACTGCAGCAACTGTCCCAATACTTAAATCTCTTTATATCTCGTCTATTTAGAGTAGAAGCTTGGTGGGACAGGGACTCTCACTGTACAGGGCCAAGCACCATGAGGCCCTGTTCTTAGCTGGTTCTCTGGCACTGCCATAACAAACATGCTAAGTACATAAACTGTGGCCTCGCTTTATCCTACGTTTTTCTAGCAATTGGAGGGGACGTCATTTTTCAGAAGCCAAATGTGCAATACCTTGAAAGGGGGCTGATTCTTCAAAAGTGAACAGACCCCCACTTAGAAAACAGGGACTCCTGTCAGGTGCCTCCAGCAGGGTATCCCAAATCAACGAATCGCTTCTGGAAAGCGAGACCAGACATATTTTAAATGTATTTACTACCTGAAAAAAACCCGGATGAACTGAATGCTGCAGCCATGTACCACATGGACTGATGAGTTACTCTTCACTCAAACCCAGCTGCCACCTCAGCAACGGCAGGACAAGTTTCCCAGCAGTCTGTAGCTCTTCCCTCGTCTCACGTGAAATCGGCTGGAGTATGTAAAAGCCCCAGTGGGAAAATAAAGCAATTCTAACTCCCGTTATAGGAGACAGGCCTATACTGCTGAATGGAGGCCCAGCGCTGAAGGGTTTTTTGAGAATTCAATGCTAGGTTCACTCTACTCCCGATGAAATCAATGGGAGCAGAGCGCGGGCTGCCGCCTGTCTGCTTGGGAAAAAATCTCACTCCTAGAATGCAAACTGTTCAGCGCATACACGCAAGTCTGTGCAGGCAGGGTCATGAGCGATGATGCGTTTCCCTGTAAACTATGCCCTGGGGTGAACAATCCCTTCGCTTGACGCACCTCAAACGGAACATACCTTTACCAACGCCATGATTGCTTCTCGGTGCATTGCTAGTTTAGCTCTGTGCAGCATGGTCATTGCCCAAAGCGGCAGCTCAGGTAGGCAGATTTTTTGCTCATTTTTCTCTTGGTTTGATATCTGTGAAGGGCAGCAACGGGAGGCTGCGAATGCTGTTTCCTCACAGCAAAGAGGCTGCTCTGTTTGCAAAGGAACCAAGCCAAGTCCTGTTGGGATTGCTTTGTTGGGTCTCACAATGGCCCCTGTGCAAGGAGAGAAGTAGTCTGCCAAAGTGATGGTGCTTGAGTGCAATCTGGCTTCGGTGTATATGTAGAGTAGCCTCTGCAGCCCATGATATAAGACTAGTGTGAAAGTGGCGTAAGAGGAGACTGGGGCTCATCGTTACTAATTGCTCATTAAACAGACTTCTGAGGCCAGGCCTAGAGACTTTCAGTGTATCCTTTGTAGATAATGATGAAAGCACCTGATCTGAAACATAGCGGGCCTGACCCGCAGCTTGTGAAAATTGGTGTAGCCCTGGTGAAGTATCCAGCTGAGGTCCTTAGTCCTGGCATTCCACATTAACCACTGAGCTTTCCACTCGCTTCTTCAGTACCTTGAGCAACTGCAGGTTCCCGTGCGTGCTGGAATACCCTGTCCATCCACGTACTGGGGTCTTTGAGGAGGGAGAGTATTGCAGGGACTTTGTGGATGGAAAGGGGAGAATTGCATTCAGGGATCACACCCCTAAGCTGAAACTTTGTGCAAGGTCCCTGCAGCCTTTGTGCGGGCAAAACCGTTTTGCTGCTGCACAGACAGCAGTCATGAGCCCTTTGCGGAGAGCCAGAGAGCCAAGTTTATCCATTATGAGTAGACTTTTGTGGAGGGAGCAAGGCTAGGAGAGGGCTTATTAAGTGGGTTATTTGGCTCTCCCAGCTCAAACACTAGGTCGCCTTAAAGGCTCACAAGCACTGGTGTTGTTACAAATGGGGAAACTGAGGCAACAAAGTTGCACAAGAAATCTCTGGTGGAGTCAGGACCGGAACACAAGCCTCTTCAGTTTGTCTCCACGGCACTAGGGAGCGTGACTTTGAGCCCAGGTAGACGGACTAGCGCGCTGAAAATAGCAGTGTGGACGTGGTAGCAGAGGCAGCGGCACACAGCCTAGCCAGCCGAGTTCAGACTCAGGGCGTCAGGCGGGCTTGGACTTGGTCACTAGCCCGAGCGTCTTCCCAGGCAGCCATGGCCACGTGGCTATTTTCAGCAGAGCTAGTGCAAGTCCATCTACCCAGGCTGGGAGGTTTGCCGCAGCCACAGTGCAGACGCCCCCCGAGTTCACAGCCCTGGGCTTTAGCCACTAGTCCTAGACCATTTCTTCCTCCTCAAGTTAGAGAGCAAATGCAAACCTACTAATTTCAAAACCTATATTTGTTCATGTCTTTTTTCCTCCTTTTTCAGTCCACAGCGTGGAGTATTTAAGGTCGTTCATAAAGTACCAGGAGAAAGTGGCTTATGACAGAGAGGCTTTAGAACGGATGCATCAGAGGGCAAAAAGAGCCACCGAAGAGCATGAAAAAATCATTCAGCTAGAATTCCAAGCCTATCAGAGGTACGTTTGTGATGGGTGCCCCCTGGGGTGCCAACTGGAACTGGGGTATAAGTGAGCCCCCCAGACCTGCCCGCCTGGGCTCCCTCTCACATTGTGCTGCTGTGACAAGCTCTTGGATCTGCTCCCAGTCTTACACTTCCACCAGCATTCACACTCCCTGCTGCAGTTACATGCAGGCTCTCTGAGCAGCCACACACCTGCAGCTGGAGTATACACCCAAAATTACACCATCTTGTGCTGCTCAGGGAACTGCACAGTGTAAGCTCATAGCTCAGTGTGGGGAGGAAATGCCCCTTGAGCTAAGGTTCCCACGCACTTCACTCCAAACGTACTGGTTTAGATTAAAACATACGTTTATTCATTACACAAAAAAAGAGAGATTTTAAGTGATAGCAAACCGATCAAAGCAGATTGCCTAGTAAACCAAAATGCAAACTAAGCCTAAGACACTAGAAAGATGGGGTATGTTTTAGCAAATTCCCACCCTGGCTGATGATACAAGCAGGCTTGCAGATTCTTAAGGGACAAACTGCATTTGCTTTGCAGCTTGGGATCTCCACTTCCTTTCCAAGTCCTTTTCTTTTGGAGCTCCTCTTAGGTGTTCTGTTGTGGGGAAGTCAAGAACAATCAATGTCACTCCCTGCCTTATATAGCTTTAGCATGTGGCAGGAACCCTTTGTTTCAAACTTGGCTGCCAAACCAGTTTGTGGAAAAATACTGACACCCCAGAATGGAGTTCAGAGTCATGTGATCTGGTCACATATCCTTGAAGCAGCCATTATTTACAGGCTGGTCAAAAGGAAGGTTAAGCTATTCCACAGCCCATTGTCTTTGTTGATGAGCCATTAGCACTGGCTGACTTCTTCATTGTTGTACCTGAAGGGCTGGCTGTGGGTGTTTTCCAGAGTTAGCCCATTTGAAATGCAGATCCATAGTCACTCGTCATCATTTCAGATACAGAAATGATACATGCATACAAATAGGATAATCATATTCACAAATCATAACTTTTCCAGTGACACCTGACATGACCCATCTAGTACAAAATCCATCACAGCTATGCCAGAATCATATCATAATATTACTAGGATGAATATGGGGTGCCGGGTTACAATGTCATTCTACGTCTTTGTGGATAGTTTAAGCATGAGGGTAAACTCTTGCTTGGCTTAAAGTTCCTGTGGTTTGCAGCCCAATAATAATCAGAAATCAAGGTGATCTGGACAGTTGGGACCTTCACTTTTGTTGCAAGAACTAAGCGACTACATTTGCCTATTCTGTTTTCTTTCAGACTGTAGGCAGAGCATTATTAGGATTGATCATTTGTACTGTGATAGCACCTGGAAGCTCTGATTACAGACCAGGGGCCCTGAAGTCCTGTGACTCACACTTCACCTTTTCGCTTGCCTTCCAGAACATTCAAGCTGAGGTTAAGCAGAGACACGAGTGTTTTCGCCAGGGACTTTGAGATAACCGGGGTGGCCACCACAGAGCCTGCAGATGTTTCTTTCATTTACTCTGGTGTCTTGCAAGGTAAAAATTAGACACAGCCCTGCAGAATGAATTCCTGTGATAGGATGGTCAGAGCAGGGCATGCAGCCTGATCCTCCGACCAGGAGGAGTGGGAAGCTTCGTCTCCAGGGCCCCTTCTATTTCAGGGCTTTCCTCTTAGTTGTGCTGGTGGTTTTGTGCTGTGGGCACCCACCTGCTGGCACATGGACTGAGCTCCCATCAGGCTCATTCCACAGACACTAAAGTGGCTCTCATCCTTGTTGACAGTGATTTGGGCACCTGGTTTGATTATGCCGGGCACTGCCAACGTTCCCAGGAGCCAGCCAGCGGACTAGCAGCATTGCATGAGTTCAGTCTGGTGCATCCTGGAATGTTGGACTCAGCAGTGGCTGGGAATGGTGCCGAGAGCCTGGTGGACTGGGAGCCTGTTGACTTGCTCTGGATTGACCATCGTAGCAGGCAACCCCCCAGCAACGAGCGACGCTGGAGCCCGCACGCTGTGGCAAACCCAGAGTGCTAGAATGGGCAGGGACAGAGGGTTACATGCCCTCCCTTCTGCAACAGCCACGGTGGTGGGCTCCGGAATAATGTTGCCTTTGCTCCTCACCTTGGTGATGAGCTATGCCTGGAATCTAGGAGCCAGTCCTACCCAGATATGAACAGCTAATCAGCAGTTATTAAGTTACGGGGCGGGGGGGGAACTAGATCAAGCCTTCCTCTTCATTGTCTCTGTCTGGGTGCCTGCAAAACAGATGAGCCTGGATCTTTCTGCCACGGTGCCATCATCCACGGCTTTTTCGAAGGGTTTATCAGAACCAAGAATGGCACCTACTATGTGGAGGCTCCCGGCGCATCCATCAGCAATGCCATGTCTCCAGGCCATGCTCTTATCCACCATGAGAGCGACATCGGTGAGTCCTCGACTGGGCTTAGGTGCGACTGAGCGTAGTAAAACGATGCTTGGCACTGCAGTCTCCCCTGCCCTTTGCCCTATGATAACAACGCCTCTCCCCTCTTGACTGCTACGGATTTCGTAAACACTGAACACAGCAATTAAGACTCGCAAATCCCCTTTCAGCAGTGCATTATGATGTTCCATTTTACACATGGGAAAACTGAAGCACAGCTAAATAAACTGACACACCTACAGTCATCCAACTAGTCAGTGGCAGAGCTGGGAATGAACCCAGGAGTCCTGACTTCCAATCTACCCTTGCTTTAACCACTGGTCTTCACTGCCCTCCCAGAGCTGGGAATAGAGCTCAGGAGTCCTGATGCACAATCCTCCACCACAAGCACACTCGATATTCCCCATGGGTGTTTGGAAGTGCTGTCGCTCGTTTTGCATATCGCCACATTGTGATATTTCTTTGAGTAACATTTGAATTTCTGCTCTAGATTATTCCATTTTAGAAGATCCAGACTCTGCTGCTTTGACTAGGAGAACGCATCAGGTCTTGCAGAACTTCCAGCAAGAGCTAAAATTAAAGGTGAGGTGAGATTGAAGAGAAGCATCTTAAGTGGAAATGAAATAATTTTAAGCAATGATTGTGCTGGAAAAAAGAACCCACCCGGGGGCATTGATTGCTTCGAATTCACTGGATACAATATCTGCGTAGAATGTGACATGATGGAATTCTAAGGACTTAGCTTTTCAGAGGCATGGGTTTCTCTTTCCTAGCTAACTGTTATGGTCTGTAGATTCCCAGTGAGAAACAGACAAGAGGCTAATTACATGGCTGAGAATGCGGGGTCCTGCTCAGAACTTCCTCTGCATTTGGGAGAAGAGTTGGTTGGTTTAAAAAAAAAATTGAAACATTTCCCCTTTTTTTGGAGAAATTTTGAAATTTGCAATTTTGTCTGAGATTTGAAAATTTTAAAAATGTCTGCAAGCTGGAGACAAAAAGTGTGTGTGTTGGGGAGAGAGACTGCAAACATGCCATCGACAGTTTTTTCCTGTTTCTCCTCACCCCAATTCAAAAGTTCATTGAAATTTCAAAATGTGAAACATTTCTATCAGCTTTATTTGGGAGAGTTAGGATGGAGGCACGGGGAGGGACCCATATTTAGTTTAGTCCAGGCAAACAAAAACCCTGAGTCTTGAGTCAAATTATAGCTCCCAAACCCTGGGCCAAGGTTTAATTTCATCTCATAGTTTCATAGTTTTAGATCCAAAGGGACCATTAGATACATCTAGTCTGGCCTCCTGTATATCAAAGGCCATTAAATTTCACGCAGATACCCCTCTATGGAGTTCAGTAATCTTAATTAGATCAAAGCATCCTAGTCCTCAGGAGACTAAACTGTGTGCCGCAGGCAAAAAGCAGGAGAGACTGAGGTGCACCATTGCCTGATGTCCCTGCAATGGCAGGGAATTGATTAGATGGGAATATGTCTAGATGATCCCAGCAAGTGACCTGTGCACCATGCTGAAGAGGGAGGCAAAAGCCCTTAGAAACGTGCCTCATTGTGGTTTGCCAGTCAGCCGCTCATCAGTCTCTGGCTTCCATCGGACACCAGCCAAAACGTGGGTGGCTTTCAGCTGCACTTGGCTTTGAAGGTTTGGGTTGGTTTTGAGGGCAGGTCTTAGGATGGGAACCCAGATGAACTGGAATAAATTCAAATGTTAACATGAGTCCTAGGAAGGAAACCCCACTATGAGCAAACTATGGTACCATCCATTTGTCCTTGCACTTTCCTCTGGACTAGCAAGTTCTAGCCACTCTCAGAGGCAGGACGCTGAACTAGACGGACCACTGGTCTGATCCACTCAGTCAGTGCCATTGACTTTGATTTAGCAAAGCATCACTGTTTAGCGGAGCATTAAGCACATACTTGACTTTCTGCACCCACGTCAATCCCCTTGACTTTGCTGAATCAGGGCCTGTGTCCCTAACTGAAGTTGCTGCTGTTTTGTTCGACTTTAACTGAGGATCTTCCTACGCACTTCTTAACTCTTGCCGAAAAGGGAGAAACCTTGGAGAGGCAGAGAAGGAGTCTGGATTACTCTAGGACATCCTGCCTGCTGTACCTTCAAGCAGACTACTTGTTCTACCAAAGATTTGGCACCATAGAAGCAGTAATTGCTCAGGTAAGAAATTGGGTGTTTTAAATTAATTAATATTTATTAATTTTCATTGTGTAATCCAAAAAGAACATTTGATGAATATCATGCTACTTAAAAATGCTTGTCTTGCTCTATAAAATGTTGCCACTGTAGTGATGTTACAGTGTTTAAATGGCACCTTCACATCCCATCCATTCACCCAACACTGAAATGAAGCCACCTCTGGTAGAGGAACGTGGCAGCTGTTTAACAGTACATAGTCAACACAGTGAAAGGGGTTAGGTCATGTCTACGTTACAATGTCACAGCTTCCTGCATCAACAGAAGGTTTTTTCCCATTGATGTAGGTCATCCACCTTTCCAAGAGATGGATGGAAGAATTCTTCTGTCGATCTAACTGTGTCTACAGCAGAGTTTAGTTCAACCTAACTACAGTGCTCAGAGAGTTAATTTTTTCACAGCCTTGAGCCCCCTAGATAGGTTGATCCCATTTTTAAGTGTGGACCAGGTCTTGGAGATGTGAGCAGTACAACTGAAACTACACAGCAGCATCAACTTATGCTTGAGAGGGGTTTTTTGTTTGTTTGTTTGTTTGGTTGGTTTTTTTGGATTTGGACTCAGGAGATCTGCAGTCAATTACTGTCTCTTTTGTCAATGTCCTGGGTGCCCTAGGGTGAGTCACTTCATCTCTCTGGGCCCCAATTCCCCACCTGTAAAATGGGCATAATAATAATTCCTTTGTCTCCCTTGCCCCTTCAGATTACTGGCGCTGTGTGTCCTGTATATAAAACAATGGGCCCTGATCATGGATGAGGCCTTTAGGGCCAACTACCCTAGAAATAAAAAGACATTTTAGGTATATTATTGTCAGGGGAACTGCCTCAGGGATCGGTTCTGCCCTTGGGGCTTGCTGTAGCATTTTGCTAAAGTGATGTCCATTAGATTGTGGACCAACCTTCTGTAAAGCTGAATCTTTTTTTCCCCATCAGAACAAGATCAATAAAACCTACTACCTGCATTTTTTTTTATGCTTTTGATCAGTTCACACGCAAGGAGTATAAAAATAATCCCTCCCTCTCATCAAGTGCTTTTCATCAGCTGATCTGAAAGTGCATCACAAAGGATGTCAGTATCAAGGTCTTCATTTTACAGAGGGAGAAACTGAGGCACAGATAGTTGACGTGACTTGCCAAAAGTCATCCGGCAGACCCATAGCAGAGCCAGGAATAAAACTCAGATCTTCTGAGTCCCACTCCAGTGCTCCAGTCACAAAAAACATGGGTGGTTGTTTGGTCATATGAACATTTGTCTCCCCTGCAGATTGCTAGCTACATAAATGCTGTGAATGCAATTTACGAAGACGCAAATTTTGACGGTATCAGGCACATCGACTTCAAAGTGAAAACCTTAAATGTAAGTCGGCTGGGCCCTTAGGTCTAGGTTTGTCTCAAAACTCAAACGCCAGCACAGCTGGATTTCAGATTGAATTTTTTAGCGGGCAGCTTCCTGCTGTGGAGATGAATGAAAACTGGCATGGCAAGAGGTGATTTGAAGGGGCCTGGGTGGGTCAGGGATCCTTTGCTCTCAGGTTGCGTGTTCAAATCTAATTGATGGTGGTAGCAATTGCAGTTTTCATTGGGTGACCTCTGTGAAATGTGACTAAAAACAGTCTCCCCTGCTCTGCGTCACAGGCAGTAACCGCCTGGCTCACTTGTGTTGTGTCCATTCTGCAGATAATCCAGGAGAATGATCCTTCTGGCTTTATGGAATCACCTTTCATTGGCCCAGAAATGCTGCTGATGCTGCACTCCAAGTCCAACTGGAATAGCTATTGTCTATCCTACCTCCTCACTGACAGGGATTACAGCGGAGTTCTTGGGATTGCTTTTAATGGACAAGCTGGTAAGAAAGAGCTTTTTGGATATTGTTGTGTTCAATAATAAGTGTGGTCAATATTATTATTGGAGTCACCAGGTGGTACATAGTCTTAAGGGTTCTTTCTCTTAGCATGTGCTCAGTGTGCAGTGGTTACAGAAATATGGTGTTTGGTTTTGTGACGCACATTCACGTGAGGGAGCTGTTGCAAATAGCAAGAGTTTCCGCTCTAACTACAGTTGATTATTGGGGCATTGGAGTTTGGGTAGAGAGTTCTGACAGAGGCCTTGCCTGCATTCTGGTTGTGACCTTCTTTGTTCAAGGACAGGTGTTATAAACCAGCAGCCCTTGGAAAGTGCACACCCTCTGCATCACTGAGTTCTCCTCTGATAGGAAACTGAAACCCACTACTGCTGTTAATATCCATGTAGTACCTAAAGGCTCCAACCAACAGGGTCCTATTGCGCTAGATCAACAGTCTGAGACTTTGTCTTTTGCACCATCCCAGACCTGTAGCTGGTCCAAGTGCAGAACACCAGCTTGAAATCGGCAGGAGTCTGGCATTCTGAGCAGCTTCCAGATCCAGCTGCTTTGCTCCCGGCTTTTCAGGCTTGCATCACCAAGACCGTCTATTTTTTCTTTCTGTTTCAGGCGACCTGGGGGGAATATGTTCCAAGCACAGGAAATTCCGGGACAAGGAGGTGTCTCTGAACACTGGCTTGATCACGCTGCAGAAATACGGCCAATATTTGCCTCCTAGGATTCTCCATATCACTCTGGCCCACGAACTAGGCCACAGCCTGGGAGCTCCGGTGAGTACAGTGGATGCATTAGACAGTGGGCGTGACATTGAAAAGCAAAGGGAGGTGTTGGCCTGGAAGCCTCCCCTCTGACAAACAGCCGAACCAGATGCTTGGCGGAGGGAACTGCACTAATATGTTGCATTTCCCAGGAAACTCAAAGCACTTTACAAACACAGGTCAGCATCATCATCCCCTTGCTACAGGCAGGGAAACTGAGGCACAGAGCAGCTCTAGGACACTAGATGACACTCACTCTCTGTAAAAGTCTGTGAAACAATTTGAGATGAAATGTGCTCTAGTCATGTATTATTATGATTCTATTATATATGAATACCATGAAAGGATTGTACTGTCTATGAACCTCTATGGGCCTCTAAGATTCTAACCAGGGTTTTACGTTCAGACAATAGAATCGGCACAATCTCTCTTCCTGTATTCAATGAGTCTGTCGTTCTGTTTCAGCATGATGAGAGTAAAGAATGCGCCCGTTTCAGCTTCGATACTACACATGGGAACTACCTGATGTTCAGCTACGCCACAGACGGAAAGCAATACAACAATGACAAATTCTCCCCATGCAGCATAGAATATATCGGAAACATCCTAAGAGCCAACAAGGACAGGTGCTTCGTTGGTAAGACCCAGGAGCTGTGTTTGAATTGTTTAAATTCCGCCCTGCATGCATTGCAAATAATTCACTGGATCTTTGCTCACAGCCAAGAGAGTTCTTAATCTGGGAAGTAATTTATAATAAAGGGATAGGTTTTGCTTCACCAGAATTGGAGGCAGGTCTCACAGATGGCAAGATATTTGCAAAAACTAGAATCATCTATCCTGGCAAGGCAGCTGGGTATCACAGCTATGGGGTGAGAGGACATAAATTCATGATTAGAATAGAATATTATTGTGATTAGACAGATATGTGTGTATGGGAGGGAGGGAAGAAGAGATAGATGTGCATAAGGATACATAGATTGATTCAGAGAGGCCTTGACTGAGGTATTTAAAATTTGGAAGAGTCCAATGAAGATTGTTCAGTCTCTCTTTTTAGCAGTTCCATATCACAGGAATAAGGGGTTATTCCATGAAACTAACAGCTGGTACATTTGGAAAGACTCCATCAGAGACACCATAGACTGCAGTGGGATCCACTGCAGCTAGACTTTATAAAAGGGCTGAGTAATTTTAGGACGAAGGACAAAACATGCTCAAAGTAAAGGAGTGGGTGGGTGAGATTCTGTGGCCTGTGTTGTACGGGAGGTCAGACTAGATGATCATAATGGTCCCTTCTGACCTTAAATTCTATGAATCAAGCAAAGCTCACGCATGAGTGCTCAAGCCGAAGGGACACAGGAGCCAGCTAAGACTTTCTGCTCTTCCCCTGCCCTTCCCACAATACACATCATTGTGAAAAACAACTTTAAGGCATCATTGTGTATGGTCACCAAGCATCAGGGGTCTGCCACTACTAGATGTGCTGGTCCAATGATCTGACCTTGGATGGCTGCATCTCGAGAGAGCCAGCATCACCATGGTTTCCCTTCCTTAACTCTTTCCTTTTTTGTTTCCTCACCTGGCAGAAACGGACCGCCCCATATGTGGGAATCAAATTGTAGATCCAGGGGAGGAGTGTGACGTGGGGAACAATGATGCTGACCCTTGTTGTTATGCTGCCAAGGAGCCAAACGGCATCCAGTGTAGGCTGAAGCCAGGGGCGCAGTGCAGGTAGGTGTCTAGCACATGGGCTCTCCGTCTTTCAAGACGACTGGCCCCCTTTCAGGAGTCAGATTTGTCTCATGTACCCCCAAGTTCCACTTCCCTTCAAAACGACTTGTTGACAAAATCAGCCATAAAAATACGCAAGTGTCACAGCACACCCGTACTGAACAAGGCTTTTTCTCATTTCTACCATATTACAAAATAAAGTGTGATATAAATATGGTATTTACATTTCAGTACATAAGCTGTATAAACAAGTCATTGTATGAAATTTTAGTTTATGCTAGTTTCCCCAGTGCTTTTTATGAAGCCTGCTGTAACAGTGGGCAAATAGCTAGATGAATTGATGTACCCCCTGGGAAGGCTTCTGTGTACCCCTGGTTGAGAACTCCTGGTCTACAGTGTCTGATTAATAGTTCTTTCCCTTCCATGCAGACTCTGCAGGGGGCATTTGTTACAGTTCCAAAAAAACCCACATGGCAGTTTGCTGGAGATGCCAAAGGTCACTTAAAAGGATGTGTTCTTGCCCTCACTGGGCACTGCAGGGAGTCAGCTGTGTTAGTTAAAAGAAGCGTCCAAGAGGCCCGCACGTAATAAATCTCATGGAACTGGGCACCATAGATCTGACCCCTTGTTGGGATTTGACCTTGTGATTCCGCGGCCTCTAGGCATTTTCAGACCGGATGCTTAAATCACTGAACCATCCTCTCCTGGGAGAGCTCAGATGGCTTCACGAGCATTTAGGAAATGACAACCCCTGCCTGAAAGAGCTGCCAGCCTACAAGGCACCACAGATGGAGGAGATGAACAAGCCGGCCAGGGCAGGGAGGCAGAACAACAATCATAGGAAGTGTTTAATTCCTGCCCAATCAAAGCCCCTTGGGTTTGTTCCAAGAAGGAATAAGTTACTCTACTGATCTTAGCTTCTTTTCCCATTAAATTCTGGAGGTCACTTCCTTCTGTTTCTATAGCACCTTCATCCAGAGATCTCAGAGCACCTTATAACTATTATTTAATCCCTGCCCTTGGTGTATTATTAGACCCATTTGACAAAGGCAGAAACAGAGGCCCAGAGCCTCAAATTTAGGTACCTAACTCCCCTGGAAATCAATTTAGGTGCCTAAATCCCTTGGAAGGTCTGGGTCAAAGTGACTTTAGAGCGAGTCTGTTGCAGAACTGGGTAGAGAATCCAGGCGTCCTGACTGCCTCTCCCCTGCTCTAACCACTAGTCTCCACGCCCTTTGTGTCACAGGGCATAGCACCCAGCAGTCCTGGCTCCCAGGGCCCGCTGCTCAAATCACCAGACAAATACCACCTCTGCTAACCAAACCCACCTAAAAAAGAATTGGAAGGGTCTGGAGCGCTGGCCAGAGCAAGGAGCAGCATGCTGTTATGATTCAGGTCCTAGCTGCTGTGACGTAACAGTGTTGGTTACTTACATAGGTTTATATGTACTGTGCCATTTCTCGCTCTTCCAGCTCAAGCCAGGGCCTGTGCTGCAGCCATGAATGTGTCTATAAACCCCAAAGGCAGCTTTGCCACAAGGAGACAGAGTGCACCTTCGAGAGCACCTGCTCTGGAGGAACAGCTGAATGCGCCGCTCCCCTTCCCAAAACCAATTATACTCTCTGCGGCATGGGGACACGGATCTGCTTAAATGGGGTTAGTCCTTAAAATCAACCAAAGCAGCCCCAGGGGCCTGGTGCTGCTGGAGAAACAGAGAGTTGGAAAAGACCCAGAGCAATGGCCAAGCAGTAACCGTGCTTAATGCATGATTGACAGGCCTGGAGAATCATCCACAGGGGTAGGGGCAGCAGGAATGCTGGCTTTCCCCACGTTAGGCAAAATGAGCCTGTGGAACTCACTGCCACTAGAGATCTCTAGGGCTGCGTTTTGCAGAAGTCACATAGGGGAGCAAACCTTTAAACAGCAGGAATTTCCAGAGCTGGGTGGGATTCAAATGTGGGTGTGGAACTAACCTATCCTGGGAGCAGGTTACGCGAGTACTTGCTCCTGAGTTTCTTGTACCTTCCTCTGAAGTAGCTGGTCCTGGCCCCTGCTATAGGGAAGAGGCTGGCCTAGATGGACCCAGAGCCTGATCTTGGCCAGCCATTGTTATGTGGTCAGCCCTCACTGTTTGCTCTGTGGCTGCTGAGGCGCTGCTGGTTCTGTGGGTGAGTGGAGGAATCCAGTCAACCAGGCACCTTCCACTGGAAATTAGATCCAACCGGACTGGACTTGGGAAACATTTATTGTCTCCCTCCCACCCCCTTAAATGGAACCAGCATTTGTATGAAAAGCTCAGTCCTACATGCTGGCACAGATCCTAATTCCCACTGATTTCAATAGGAATTAGGTGCTTAAGTCTATTGAGGGTCTGGGTGTCTCTGCTCTGGACAGATCCCTCCCCCATGTAAATCTAATCGCTTATTCCTTTCCTTGTATGATACCGTAGCTCTGCCTGGGATCACTCTGTGTCAAACACGGCCTGGAGCAATGCGACTGTGTTAGCACTTCCAGGAGGGAGAAATGCCACCTCTGCTGCCAGCAGCCAGGTATGCAATCCCTCTGGCTGCCTGAAAAGCCCTGGCATGGCTTTTTCCTGGAGTGAGAGGAGTAGCAGCAGCCTGGGGCTGAGGGAGGACAAGGGCTAGGGGTGAAGTTGTCAGCTCTAGGCCAGCAATGGACTTTAAGAGCCAGCAGCTCAGGGGAATGTATTAGAACAGGATGCCCTGACACAGTAATCTTTGCTGGCCGTAGCATGGGCCTATTACCGAGAGGTAAAAAAGCAACCCCAAAGCTTCCTTTCAAAATAGGATGAAGGCTCTCCAGGATGCTCCGTGATCTATTTATGGGCAGCTTAGACAGCCCCCATGCTCCAGTGTATGACAAACCAGCAGAACGGCACGTGTAGAGACATCAAACCCTAAAGTCGTGCTTTTCAAAATCGCTGCTCTAGGCCAAGTGGACACATGTGCCAGTACATCCTCTGCTCTGCTGGAGCGTCACTTCAATGGCACACACATCCCGCTGATGCCGGGCACGCCCTGCTGGGACAGGATGGGCTACTGCGATAAGTTTCACGTCTGTCGGCTCGTGGACGAAGACGGACCCATAGCTAGGGTGAAGAACTCCCTCTTGGATTTCATCGAGCTGGAGGATATATCAACCTGGATGAAGGTAAGCAGCCGCATGAGATACCTCCACTCTCCTCCCTCCCTCAGAGTGACTAGGGTCCAGATTTTCAGTGGGAGTCAGGCCCCTTTGAGGATCTGGGCCTAGGTCTGTAGAAGTCTTGGGGAGTGAGCAGTTAACATAGGGGGCTTGAGATCTGGAGTTCCTCCCACTGGCTCACCTGTATGACAGGGCAATTCACCTGCCTCTCCTCTGTTTCACACCTGTTAAATGGAGGTAACAACATCCTCCCTCACAGGAGTGAATAATTGCCCAGAAAGAACTTTAGATGAAAGCGTATCGCTGTGGAAGGAAGAGGGGCATACCCTCAGAGCTCTTGTTGGTTCCCACTGGGGTGGAAGGTGCTTGGATGGCCCTCGTGAATGGGTTCTGGTCTGGTTTCATCCCTCAGACACACTGGTGGGCTCTGCTCTTGATGATCTTGACTTTGGCAGCTGTGATGGCCAGCACCGTCTTCCTCTTCGGAAGGACGCTTGACAGTGAAAAAGGCAAGTAAAACTGCTTTAAGCAACTCTCACTCAGACCAGTCCATCCCTTGCTTTCTCAGGCAGGGGTAAGCTCGCGGTCAGCCAGCACTGTCCCGAAAACAGTCAGGGAAATATACAGCCCAAAGTAGCTGGTACCTTCTGTTCAACCGACACCAAACTGAAAACTACCCAGCACCATCAGAGGAGCCACGTGTAACCCTGATTTTTAAAATGTCCCCAGTTAATATTGTTAAAGCTAAGGATGCAGTCAACCAAACTTAGTTTTCAGGTTTGAGCCTCCAGGTCAGCCACAGACCATATAATTTTGTAGAGGACAATGGCAGAACTAAACTTCACTGAAAAGCAGTAGTAGTAGTTAAGCAAACAGGTGTACAATTACCATTTATGCAGGCACTACAATTATATTTACATTCAAAGATGGAATGGTGGGTCAATGAACCATTAGTCCACTAATAGAATGAAGTACAGCCTTATAACCCTGTCATCTCACAAACAGAGGGGCTCCGACAAGAAACCTAGCTCCAAATACCTCATCACTGGCAAGGCTCAGAATTCAGACCCAAATCCAAATTTTCACCACTGGTTGCTTTTGGTCATAGGCCACACATCCACAGTGGGAATTACCACCCGATTACCTAACAATACGCAAGCTGCTTTACACGAATCATTGATGATGGTTGTTGCATTTTTATCTTTTGCTTAGAAGAGAAAAGCATGAAGTGTGTAGTCAGGAAGAACTCACTCAGGCAGCAGCCCGAGAAAAGGCAAACATTAATATACTGGGAACATGAGGAGCTCTACATTGAAACGATGCACCAGGAGTACGAGACCATAATATAGCAGACACACGTCATCCTGATCCAGGTCTGCTCTTGGAGGGCATCGCCATCCAGACCACGTGAGCAAAATGTTAGAGCAGCTTTTTCAAAAGAGCTCAGCTCCCATTTAGGCACCTAAATGAAGTGACCAGCTTTTTCAAACATGCTCAGAATCCAGCAGCTGCTGTTGAAAATCCAGCGACTCCCGGTCAGGACTCCTGGGTTCTACTCCAGCTACTAGAATAGGTGCTTTATGCATAAAGATATTCCTTGATCTGCCACTGACTTGCTGATATATCTTTGCCAAATCCCTTCACCTGCCTGTGAGTCTTCTTCCTGCCTGCTTCACAGGTACAGGGAAAGCTAATGTCTGTAAAGCACTTAGAGATTCCCTAATAGAAGAAATGGATGAGAGAAGGGAAAAGTTATCTGCTGCTGCTTTTACTGGGCCAAATAAATCATTGTGTATCGTGTTCTCAAATATATTTCACATTAAATGTATTTTTTTAAAAGTCTGACACTTTTCACGTAGGATATCTAATTTTCCCCCTTTGCCCATCCTTACTCAGGCCGTCCTATAGGAGTAATCACATTGAATCCCATCGCTTGTGAGGCCATAAGAGACGAGAGTGTGGTCCCAAAGGGATGGGTTCTTGGTCCAGTATCTTCATCAATGATTTAGAAAATGGCAGAGAGTACACTTATAAAGTTTGCGGATGGTACCCAGCTGGGAGGAGTTGCAAGTGCTTTGGAGGATAGGATTAAAATTCAAAATGATCTGGACGAACTTGAGAAAAGGTGTGAAGTAAAGGAAGTAAGGATGAAATTCAGTAAGGACAGATGCAAAGTACTCCACTTAGGAAGGAACAATCAGTTGCACACATACAAAATGGGAAATAGCTGCCTAGGAAGGAGTACTGTGGAAAGGGATCTGGGGGGTCATAATGGATCACAAGCTAAATATGAGTCAACAGTGTAACACTGTTGCCAAAAAAAAAAAAGCGAACATTCTGGAATGTATTAGCAGGAGTACTGTAAGCAAGACACAAGGAGTAATTCTTTCGCTCTGCTCTGCTCAGGCCTCAACTGGAGCAATGTATCCAGTTTCTGGATACCACATTTCAGGAAAGATGTGGGCAAATTGGAAAGTCCAGAGAAGAGCAACAAAAGTGATGAAAGGTCTAGAAAACATGACCTAAGAAGGAAGATTGAAAAAATTGGGTTTATTTAGTCTGGAGAAGACTGAGGGGACATAACAGTTTAAGAACATAAAAGGTTGTTACATGGAGGAGAGAAAAAAATTGTTCTTCTTAACCTCTGAGGATACGACAAGAAGCAATGGGCTTAAATTGCAGCAAGGGCAGTTTAGGTTGGACATTAGGAAAAAATTCTTAACTGTCAGAGTGGTTAAGCACTGGAATAAATTGCCTAGGGAGGTTGTGAAATCTCCATCATTGAGGATTTTTAAGAGCAGGTTGGACAAACACTTGTCAGGGATGGTTTAGATAATACTTAGTCCTGCTTTGAGTGCAGGGGACTGGACTTGATGACCTCTCGAGGTCCATTCCAGTTTATGATTATGATCAATAGAGTCAATGGGAACTTCATGCTGCAAGATCAAAATTATTCAGTATTGGGGGAGAACATGGCCTGGGATAATGTATTAAAAAACCCCTCATCACTCCCACAGTTTAACATTCTTAGGGCAGTAAGGCGTAAAAAACCCCTTCCTCCCCCTTTGACTGAATTCTACAGTAATTTGCAGAATGTGTCCCTGGGCCAGATGTTTTCATACTTTGAGTGGCCGGTTAAATGTCCTAGATTTCTTTTCTTAGTTACATAGCACTGAAACAATTGGCACTCACTTTCTAGATGGATGAAGTTTCCTACCAGTCTGTTTGGATTGTAAGCTCCTTAGGGCAGGGAGTATGAGTGTGTACAGCACTAGGAGAATGGGGCCCTGATCTTCTTTGTGGCCTGTAGGCACTACTGTAATAATAACCGCAGAGCCTGCGTGTTAACACCAACCCACGTGCAAAGGGAAGTGCCAGAGTCTTTTATTGGAGCCTTTGCATGGCTGAGCCGCTCTCTAGTGGTGTATACTACATCTCATCCCCGAGACAGTAGCATGGAGGAAACGGCAAACGCTAGAGAGAAGGTTCATTTGATGAGGTTCTTCATGTACTTCCAGCCATCCTGGGAGTATTCACAGATCCTGGTGGGAGCCACAGATAGAGCAGACATGGTGGCCTGAACTCCTGCAAGAAAAGTAGTGGAGCGATGTCTTGAGAAGAGCATTAACACAACGTTGAATTTGCTGATGTTGTTCATGATGTAACCTTGGGCAAGTCAATTAATCTCAGAGGGTCTGTTTCCTCATTTTACAAATGGGGAAATTTAGCTGCATCAAGAGTGCGCTGAACTAATTTGCAAAGTGCTTTGAAATGCTCAGATAAAAATTGCTAGAGAAGGACAAAATATTATCTTAAGATAGTACATAGATAAAGGGAAACGTCTTCCCTTTTTACACTACCCTAGCAGGGCAAAGGTTGAGTTCAACTGTACTAAGTATCCTTATACAACAAGCCAGTTGTGTGTATAAACTCTTCAATCCTTCATCAGGGACAGGACTTCTCAGGAGTAAGTCATCATAGTGTCTCTTTATATTGCTACCTCCAGGATCATGGTCAGTTTTGCTATCTTAAATTACCTGCTGCATAGGTGGTAATAATAAAAATCTGATGAAGTGCTGTGTAAGAACTAGAGATTTCAAAGCGCTTTACAAAGGAAATCAGCATCATTATCCCCATTTCACAGATGCAAAAACTGAGGCACAGACGGGCAGTGACTTGGCCATGGTCAGCCAGCTGGACAATGGTGAAGCCAGGAATTAGAACCTAGGTGTCCCAAGTTCCAATCCATTGCTCCATTCACTAGGCCACACTGCCTCCAACCCTTCTTTGATCCTTCAATCTAATGAGCCAGCATTCTAGAACAAATTGTATCGATAGTAGACCCATTTGCAGGTGTCTTCAAACTTTTCTCCCCTTTCCGTGGAGGGAAAAGTCTGGCGGCCTCCGGAGGGTATGTCCGCTGAAATGCTGCCGCAGAAAGCGGAAGCTTCCGCTTTCCGCAGCGGCATTTCGACGGGACCAAAATAGCCCGCCTGGGAGTTCGGCGGTCTCCAGGGTGGGCTTGGTGGCGGCGCTGGGGTCTCGCGCACCCCAGTGTGAAGACCACTGGCTTAGACAGTAAAAGGTCAAGTCTTACCTGTATTCCAGGATTCAGAGACAGAAAAGTCAAGTTTTGGAGCAGATGGAAGCTAAAAAAAGAAAGGGGGGGCGGAGATCAGAAGCATTTGCGGACACTAGCTATATACAAAACAGCTAAACTGTGGCTTAGAGGGGATAATGAAAAACAGAAGCTACCACAGACTCCCTGGGTCACCTTGGGAAAATCACTTAAGCTCTGAGTCAGTTGACCCAGCTGTTAAATTGGGTCAAAGGGTTAATATTTACAAAAGCAGCTTAGGTGCCTAAGTCACTAACGTGACTGAGTTGCTCACAGTCTAAGGACACGGATTAGGTGAGGGAGAAAAAATACAAACCCCAAACAACAACAAAAACAGTGGGCAGTTTATATACAAGGTGATTAACTACCTGTGACCGAAATGGGTCTTTAAGAGGGAGGATCAATGCATTAGTGTTTGTAAAGTGCTTAGAGATCCTCAGATGAAAGGTGGCTCAGGAACACTAGCTATTTAAAAAAATATCTCCCAGATGAAATTTTCATTTTCTCTCATCTTTTGGAAATTATCCCTTTTGTGTCCCACCTCAGATAAGTTATGTCCTTCCCAACAAGTTTAAAAATCTATTCTTCTTCCATTCCCCTCCTATTAAAAAAATAAGTATGGGGGAGAAGCCTGGCTCCATTGAAATCAATGACAAAACTCCTGTTGAAATCAACGGAGACAGGACTTCACCCTAGCACTTTTCCTTCCTCTCCCACCCTCAAGATAATTTGCTAACCAGGCTTATCCGCACAGTCCTTACCTCCCAGCCTGTGTAGTTTGCCCATTCCTGTATAGCCGGAGGCAGCGCGGCTCGAGCCTTTTTGAGGGCCTCTGCTCCTTGACTGCCATTCCCCAGCAGCCCCTGATCATACGCCACGTAAACAGCACCTCCAGCCAGGCTACCTTTGATGACAAACCTGAGAGGGAATGACAAGCAACTGAAACCCAGTTTGCATTATGACAGGCAAGTGCTTTTCAAACAGCAGATCCCAGAGGGGATAACATAAGGCAGCTGGGGGTAGGACAGAGTCAGAAGATACTAGCATTTTATTATAATCTGAAGCAAAGAAAATCTAGCTCTCCCAATCCCCACTGTTCTCACCTGTAGGGTGACCAGATAGCAAGTGTAAAAAATCAGGACAGGGGGTGCAGGATAATAGGCGCCTATATAAGTAAAAGCCCCCAAAATTGGAACTGTCCCTACAAAATTGGAACACCTAGTCACCCCACTCACCCATCAAGATCAAGTGTTCTTTGTCAACCTCTTAAAGCCACACACAAATACATTATATAGGTGTATTGTTACTACTTTTTTTAAAAAAGCCTCTAATAATAAATGTAAGGGAGTCATGAAAATAGTTGACTTCACTGCCAAACATTTCCAGGACTGGAACAGATCTAGCTGTAAGAAAGAAATCCATATTTAATGAGGGTTCCTACTACATCTTACTAATAAGCGCTCAGATTACTTTGGTAGAAATGTCTCTCTCTGATGCAGTGAATTACATTGTAATTAGCATCTCACTCCAACCCGTTCTGAATTTGCTGTGTGTTTAAGACTTGTAATGAGTGTTGGGCATGCAAGGAACACAAATCTGGACAATTGCTGCTGATCCTGCAAAGAAGGGGAGTGGGGTAGCGATATTTAGCTTGGGCCCTATTTGCTTCTTTATGATGGATAATAGAGGCCTGCAGGACTTAAGAAAAATAAGTCAAAAGAGAGCTGGGAAGGAGTTATGCTTTATGTTTTACCATTAAAAACTCAGGTCCTGTCTAATCTACAAGACTCCATAGTAACTAGAGACTGTGTCATAGGGTGACATCACAAGAGCACAGGGTGTGAAAACTACAGCAACTGAGAGGGCAAGGGATTTATAGTCAGATTGTTTCAAATGCTGCATTTGTTGGCTGACCTTTAACTGCAATGCTTAGCTAACACGGTGGAGAAAGGAATTCTTTGCTAAAGATTCAACATGCCCAGCACCCCCCTTCCCTCTTTGGGCAATTCTACCCCTTCCCTGAAAGATTTGCACTCAGAACACACCCCATCCCAGACCCACAGCTGGGCTCCCAGCACAAAGCAAGGAGGGGGACGGGGGGGGGGGGGGGGAGATTTTTAAAACACATTTCTGGCCCCCATTACCCATGGTAAGAAAGCAGATGGCTGGGAGGAAAGGAACTTGAGGGCGGTGGACCTGGGAACTTGGGGAGAGTGTGAGGGGGCAGCAGGGGGAGGCTGAAGGGGGTCGGGGGGGGGGCGGGGGGGGGGGGGGGGGCAAAGGGGGGGGGACCGGGGGGGGACTGAAGGGGGTGGGGGGGCAGGCAGCTGGGTGAGGGGCAATGGGGGGAGGCTGAAGGGGGCGGGGGGGCTGGAGGAACTGACGGCGGGGGGACCGGGGGAAGACTGAAGGGGGTGGGGG
>ML677376.1:5624071-5661098 GCA_007922305.1 Dermatemys mawii | reverse complement strand
GAAGGGGGTGGGGGGGCAGGCAGCTGGGTGAGGGGCAATGGGGGGAGACGGGAGGGGGCGGGGGGACCGGGGGGAGCCCCGTGGTTGCGGGTTCCCGAAGGCGCCGACTCACCTGACGACGGGGAAGACCCGCGAAGAAGCCATGACGGCGGCCCAAGGGCAGCAGCGAGCGCGCACCCGGCCGCGCCGCAAAGCCTTTCGGGCGTTGTAGTCTCGCCTTCCGGCCGGGCTCGTTGGTCACGTGGTCAGCGGCGGCGACCATTGTTACCGGTGCAGAGTACCTCACTCAGCCCCGCCCCCTCCTAACCACGTGACCACAAGCGACCACACGCTTCCGCCTCGGTAGCTGTCATGGCGGCCAGGTTGGGTTCAGGTGAGGCTGGCGCCAGACACGTGACCTCCCCGCCCAGTGTCTGTTCCCTGCCTCTTAAGGTCACCCCTTCTGCAGCCAGGTAGGTCGGGCCAGGGGCCAGGGGCCAGGGCCAGGGCCAGGGCCAGGGCCAGGGCCAGGATGGGGATGGGGATGGGGATGGGGATGGGGATGGAAAAGCACCTGCTTTTATAGAGCAATGAGCACAATGTAAAGACCAAGAGAGGGAGGGATGGGCGGACAGATAGACAGACAGCGACCCTTTGAGCTATTTGGGAAGGAAAAGGCTGGTTGTGTAGCTAAGGCACAGGACTGAGAGTCTGAATTCCTCAGTTCTATTGCCAGCTGTCATTCCTCACGCCCTGCCTCAGTTTCTCCGATCTGACAATAGGGATACCCAACTCACAGAAGGAGCTGTGAGGCCAAATTCATGAATGTCTAGAAGTTGCTATGTACAGTACTGTACTACGGCCCTTATTCTGACCTGTGTCCACATTTGCCAGGGTGTGACTCCAGTCAGTGACTTTAGAGGAATTCCTTCCTAACATACACATTTTATTGTTGTTATAACTAGAAATGCTTTCAGAATAAGTCATTTGCTAAAATTAAAAAATTTGCAACTCAGTGGGGGTTACCCCAGTAACCCAGTAAAAGTTACGTGCTTTGTTTAAGATAGCTATAAAAAAATTAAGTAAAAGTAAATACCTCAGAGCAGTCTAAGGGAGCTGACACCCCAAACTCCCCAGCGGGAAGGCAACTGGCCATCGATGACCTTCTGCCACTTCCTGTAACCCATGGCAGACTTTGGAAATTATGTCTTGGAATGCTCTAAACCTGTTGCTATCACATAAATGTGTGTGTGCGTAAGGCTTAGTAAAAAGTCATTTTAAGTAAAAACATACCGGTTTGTATCAATCATGTAACAGACAGAAAAACTGTGTTTCCGTTGATTTATTCCTGACCCTGCCTGGGAAAAAAAACTAGTTAAGTAACCACTGTTCTGTGTTCTGAAACCCTGAGTAAGAGATTAACAAGCTAGTTGCCAGGAGTTGTGGTGAGGAAGGGCACGACTGATATCAACAGTTAGTTTGTTTGCGTGCGAAAGGTACTACCATTAGTTTGGCCAATTTGTAGAATTGATTTATCAAAGATTTCTTTGTTCTTCATCCTCAGATTCCAGTGCAACTGCATCAAACACCATGTTCCAGAGTGGAGTCAGTTCGTTTGAGGAAAACTTTTTACGGGGGATGGCCACATAACAGCAGAACAGATTATAGCCGGACTCCTGGCTAATTACGAAAGGTAGCATCTAAACAGGTGAGTCTTAAGGGTTGAATTTCAAATAACTCTGGGATCTAATACGGGCAGAAGGTCCAGGAGTGGAAGCTGATCTAAAGATCAAGCCCAATATGGCAAAGGTTCTTTGCAATGCCTCTAAACCAGAGTGAAGGGGACTGCTGGAGTATAGAGAGCAAGGGAGGTAGGCTTGAGGGGATCACATATAGACACTGCTTCTGATCTCCCATCTACTGATATAATTCCATTAACTTCAGTGGAGTTGCTCCTGGTTTACACCAGTGCGAGAGAGCAGAATCAGGCCCTGATGAGCAGCCAGTGCCTGTTCAGATAAGGCTGTCAGATCTGCAGGTGCGGGATGGTCTGTGCAAGTGACACCCCCTTGATCCCACTTGGGACAAGCTAAATATCCCACTTGGGAGATTCGTTGCTCAAGTTGCCTGGGACTGACTGAGAATTCCAAGGTGGTGATAACTGTGCACTCGGAACATTTCCCTCTTTCAGCTTGGCTTTCCCCCAGACACATCACAGATTGTCCCCTTTCCCCATGCTTCCAGCTACTAGTCCCTTAGCTGGGCCACACTGAAGTTTGAGGCAAGGAAGAAAGTTACATGCTGAGTCAGACACTCAGACAATTCGCTTGAACCTGCCCTGGGAGAGACCGTTGCACCTCACCTCTTCTTCCTTTCCTGTTAGTTTTTAACCACAGCAGGACTTTGCTTCTTGCTTTGTTATTTATTGTCCTGCGTCCCGTGACAAGAGGCCTTAGAAAAGGTCCCAGGCGTACAAGAGAGGCACAGAGTGTTTGCCTGACTTATCCAAGGGCCATATTAGACCTTGGAAAGCCAAACAGCTTGCGCTGCATCCAAGGGGAGACTCAAACCTGCAGCTTTTGGGGTCACAGTGAGTTTACACCCTGGGAACTCGGGCGGAAGCTGCTCCTTTGATCAGCTGGGCCCTACCCCGCTTCTCTGCAACCATCAACTGCAGCTATTTTGCTACTGGGCCGCTGCAACCTATTATTAGCTGCCAGTGGAGACTTCTCTGGCCAATTCACACACTTGCCATTATGTTGTTCACACAGGCCGGCTAGCTGTGCATGGAGTGGAGGCTGACAGCGCTTGGGACGCAGCACTCACCCCGAGGCTCTCTTCATTCGTTCCCCCAAGGCTTCGGAGAGGATGATCCCGTCTAAAAAAGTGCTTTGTGCTGCTGGGATTATAGCCGGACTCCTGGCGTTTTTCTGGAGAGACACCTTTAACCCAGGTAGACGGAGTGAGGAAACAGCCAGAGCTTGGAAAGAGGCTTCCACGGGGGGCTGGAACAATTTGTATGGGGGTGGGGGGGGCTGAAAGCCATTGAACCCAACTATAAAGATTGTGATGGAAACCACCTCCCATAGCACCCCTAATTCTAGCACCTCTGGAGGGTGAATGTTCCCAAACAAGGGTCTGGGGAATGCTTGTCTGTGGTCTAGGGAGAGCTGGGTGACCCCCGAGAGCTGCCTCTCCTTGTATCTACCTGCAGAGAGGAGCCAGGAATGGGTGACAGAGGTTGGATCATTTGATGATGACCCATTCTGTTCATTTCCTCTGGGGCACCTGGCCTGTGGCACTGGCCACTGTCGGCAGACAGGATACTGCAGCCCGCCAAGCTCCCCTTCTCCTGCTCCCCCTCCCCACAGAGTGCCGCGTCCCCACTCCTCTGCCTACCTCCAGACACTTAGGGCTTCCCAGGAGGGAGTGGGGAAGAGCGGAGTGCCATGCGCTCAGGGGAGGAGGCGGAGAAGAGGCAGGGTCGGGGGGAATTCAGGGAAGGGGTTGGTATAGGGGCAGGGAGGGGGCGGAGTTGGGGTGGGGACTTTGGGAAAGGGGTTGGAATGGGGGCAGGGAAGGGGTGGGAAGAGGCAAAGCAGGGGCAGGGCTTCATGGAAGGGGTGGAGTGGGGCAGGGCTAGGGGTGGAGTTGGGCAGGGGCTGTCAGTGATGCGGCCTTCGGGCCAATGTACTAGTCCTCATGTGTCCCTCCTGGTGACTCAAGTTTGAGATCCCTGGTCTAGTGGGTAGTACTCTGGACTGTGACTCAGCAGACCGGGAGTCTGTTCCCTGCTCTGCCACTGACCAGATGTGTGACTCTGGGTATGTCACTTTCCTTGTTTTGCTGTGTTCCCTCCCTCCCTCCCATTTTTTGTCTGTTTAGATCATAATCTAAATGGGATGTGATAAATTATATAGAATTGTAGGACTGGCAGTAGGATGACCAGATGTCCTGATGTTATAGAGAGAGTCCCGATTTTTGGGTCTTTTCTTATATAGGCTCCTATTACCCTCCCACCCCCGTCCCAATTTTTCACATTTGCTGTCTGCTCACCCTAACTGGAAGGGACCTCAAGAGGTCTTCTAGTCCAGTTCCCTGCACTCAAGGCAGGACTAGAAGACCTAAATGAAGAAGGAGCTTAGGAAAATGAAAAAGGAGAAAGCACCTGGTCCAAGTGAAGTATCAGTGGATGAGCTGAAGTCCTTGAGAAGGGAAGGCATCAAGTATTGTACAAGTTTGTTCCTTGATATTCTTAAGAAAGAGAAAATGCCAGATGAATGGCATAAAAGTATTGTGGTGCCTGCTTTAACACACCATGTAATAGCTCCTTTGTGTTTAAATGATCTCCCAATTAAGCTGATGTCACAAGCTATGGAAGTAGTGCGGGAGATTATTGAAAAGTGTCTGCATGGGATAGTTGATATCTGGAATGGTCTCTTGCCGTACTTCCTATCTTTCCTACGCATTGGGATAGTTTCCAATCTTGAGCGCTCCCTTCATCAGTAATTGTAATTCCTCTCATTTGTCTTTCACTAACACCTTCTTCTTGTGCTTGCTCCCCCTCCTCACCTGTCAAGACAACATCTCTGGCGCCCGAGTTCTCCTGACCGGAGCCAGCACTGGGATCGGAGAGCAGATGGCGTATCATTACTCCAGGTTTGGTGCGGAAATAGTTCTGACTGCCAGGAGGGGAACACTGCTGCAGAAAGTAAGAGCCTCACACAGTAGAAGGCAGAAGGGGTGAAGATGTGGCCATTTAAAAAAAAAAATGGATGTAGAGCTGGTCTGAAATTTCACACCAAAATTGTCTTTTGACAGAAAATGAGGGGTTTGACTAAATGAATTTTTACATGAAAAGTGGCTGCTTTCTGTGGGAAAAATGATGATTTTTGTCTTTGCTGAAAAACCCTCCCAAACCAAAATTGTTCAGTTCTGAAATGCTGCTGCGGTGCTTTCTGGGAGCTGTAGTTTGGGTGCCTTGTGCTCCCATTCTTGTCTGTGGGCCAAAATCTCCAGCTAGACTTCATCTTCAGTGCCACCATATGACTGCCATGATGCACCACTTCCACTCACCAAGCGGGGATGCTGTGGTACATCATGGGAGGGGTAGTCCAAGAGGGAACTCAACCTACTGAGGAGACATGGGAGCATGTGACTCTGGACTACAACTCCCATGAGGCACTGGAGCAGCATTTCAGAGGAGAAATATTTCCGTTCTCCAAATATTTGACTGAAAACTCAAAATTTTCTTTGAGGAGATAAAAAACAAAAACACTTTCCAACCAGCTCAAATAAGTTGGAAATACAAACTCACCCATCTCTGGAGTACAAAAGTCATGTGAGAGCAGGCCCAGTGTAAGGTTCTGAGCTGGTGGGAAGGGATGGGACTCCAGGAAGGTGAATGTAAGAACATTGCCCTAGGACTGGGCTCACCTAAACCTATTACAGTGTCTCGTTTGGGCTTCATTCACATTTGGGCACATTACACAGCTCTGGCAGTGCAAAGGGAGCTTGTAATATGAGTACTCCAGGCCCCTTTGCAATGCCCTAATTTAAGCTTGTCTGCATTTGAGAGTTATTTCAGATTAAGGTGGGTCATGAATTTAAAGCACAGTAGCTATTCTGGAATAGTTTTTCATGTGGACACTCTTATTCTGGGCTACAGTAGGCTGTTAATTTAAAGTGTTATAATTATTCCTTGGTTGATTTCCTCATGTAGACAAGTCCTTTAATGTAAATGAGCATGGCTCCCTTTTGGGTTGGAGGGCAGTACGTTTGGGTGTAAAGTTGTGTGACTTTGTTCCTAGTTGGCTCTTACTGACCATGGCATGGAAACAGGGAGGTGAATGAAGTAACAGCCCCATGTCTCCCCTCACCCAAAAAGTAGACTCCGATCTGTCTGTTGTTGTTATTCCTCTAGGTGACGGAGAAATGTCTGCAGCTGGGAGCAAAGAAAGTCTTTTACATCCAGGCCGATATGTCTTCCCCTGAAGAACCAGAAAGGGTGGTGCAGTTTGCTTTGCAAAAACTGGGTGCGTACTGGGCTGTGTGAAGCAAAGCGACTCAAGCTGGGGGAGAACAGGTGTCCGTGTGAAAGTCGGGATGAGACTATAACAATTCCAGGTTCCCTGTGGCTGGAGAAGATTATAGTTTAGCTGTCTCGTTTTGAATGGCCTTGCTGGGAAAGGGTTCCTAATAATACTGAATTCCTGGGTCTGATTCTCATTTACACCAAGGCTCCTTTACACCGCTCCCGCTAGCGTAAAGTGACCTCGAAGTGGGTGTACATTCATACCCATTGCACCCTGCCAGAGCAGCATTAAGGTGCTTTGCCTCAAATGAAAGGCAAGCCCTCTGTCTTTCAGGGGCGTTAGCTGGTTAACCCTCACAGTGCCTCTCTGAGGAAGGGATGGAGGGAGGGCAGTATTGTTCCCATTTGAGGGGGAAACTGAGGCACAGTGCCGTTCAGGTCACTGTTTCAAATTCATACCTAGTTACTATGGGGGCTGGTACTCTGTAAATACCAGCGAGATTAGATCAGACAGATCTGGCCTAGCTGGAGACTGTTGTTCCCATGTAGACTGTGTGTGTAATGAGCTCTCAGTCCATTTCTTAATGAACACATGTCCTCATCACAGACAGCACCATCCCAGCTAATCTTGGGCACTTTTTCTTGTTGGTAGCCTCTGCCAGGGGCCAAGGACTCAGTGGGCTGTGGAGGTTGAACCTTTGGGAGTGCGTCCCTCTGGATTGTGGTGGAATCCCATAGGTGGGACAATGTGGGCAGATTTTCCCTGGGCCAGAAGGGAAGTCGTGCTGCAGAAGACAGGAGCAGGCTTCGCAAAGGTCCTTGTTCTCCAGGGATGCCAAGGCTGGAAAGGAAGGATGGCCCAGTGATTAGGGTATTAGCCTAGGACTTTAGGTGGCAATTCCCTGCTCTGCCGCAGCTTTCCTAGGTCAGCTTGGGCAACTCACTTCATCTCTCTGTGGCTCAGTTCCCTATAATCCCCTGCCCAGCTTCACAAGCAGTTGTGAGAGTAAATAATTAGGAAGATTGCAGGGTGCTCAGACTCCGCAGTTATGGGGGTCATGTGGCTTTCCCTTTCCTGCGCTGGCTCTGTTGCGTCTCTTGACCCATGGAAGGCCCCGTACCTGACCCTGACCCCCATCCTGCTCTGCTGCTTGCAGGGGGACTGGATCACCTGGTGCTGAACCACATTGGCGGGACCTCTTTCCAGATGTGGGACGGAGACGTGGAACACACCCGCTGGCTCATGCAGGTGGGTTTCTGCAGCAGACAGCGTGCTTTCCTGGAATCGGCCTCGGTTTGAGAGCCGCAGGGCAAATGCAGACCGGGGAGTCAGGGAGAGGGCAGCTCAACTGAAGTGGGGCCCCTTGACTCGAAACGGGTGAATAAAAAGGTTTGTAATGCTTTACTGCCAGTTGAGAAGCCTGCTGAGATGTGAGGGAGGTGGATGTAGGTAGCTGATCTGGTTAGGTCATTGCCACTCAGCCTCCTACCTACCTCCATACACCCCCCCTCTATCTCTCTGTCTATCTCCATACACCCCTTCTATCTATCTATCTATCTATCCCCCCCCCCCCCCCAGATCCCTACCTTTCTCTCTCTGTTTGCCTGATTTCTGGGGTACCAGTCAGTATAGTAGCTAGTGAGGGTGTGTCACATGGCAGTGGCTCCTAGGATCCTGCTTACAGATTCAGAGTTTTCTGTTGAATCAGTCCAATGTGTAGCCAGCTATTGTTCTCTAGCTATATGGGCCAATGCCAGGTAATGGACTGATGTATATGCTAATAAGCTTAAATTGAAAGGCCTAGTAGGAGAAGGGCAGCCCAGCCGTAGTAGGGTGAGGAAATACAGATAAGGAGAAAGGGCTCAAATGCCTATTGAATGTGTATTAGGCATAGCCGGCATTAGCGTAACCTCTGATTAAAAGGTGGCACTTGGTCCATGCACTCCAGGGAGGTTTCCAAGGACGTGGCAGACCAAACAGCACTCACGGGCCATCTTACCTACTACGGGACTCCCTGCAAAGGATTATGCAAGTTCTGGCTGCTTGTATTATCTACAGCATAGCAGCGTAGAGAGAGTTTGTGATTGTACTAATAAAACTATTGCAAATGGAAAAGGCCTTCCCTAAGTCTGAGCGTCTCTCCCACATACGCCAGGACCCTCACCCTGAAATTAATTGTAATACTATGATGGATCTAGAGGCAAGCAAACACGGCCAAGCCATGGAAAGTTAAATTGGGAAAATCTAAATAATACCTCATCAATAGATCAGGCAACTGATATCAGGTTTTAGAACCCTAGAGATGCTGAGCTATTTTACTGACTCATCTGGGAGGTCAAATCAGGTCCTACTAGCTCCATTCCAAGATATGAAAGGGCTTGAGCCTCTTCTTAGAAGAAGAAGTAGAGGCCAGGGATAGAGGGATCCTGGAGGATAAAAAAACAGTCAAGCTCAGGAGAAAACTTAAACTGATGATTATTCTTTGTTAATTAAGTTCACAATAAATTTAAACCCAGGAAGGGGGTAACTTTGGACCAAAGCCAGTGTGTTAGACAGTGGCATTCCCCATCCTGCTCCTAACAGGCTGAAAACCAGAGAACAGGTAGCTGCTCCTTGTTACATGTATAGACTCAAGGAATCCTTGGGTAAATGTGCAGCAATAACCTTAACTCTGACCCCTCCTCATTAATCTGAAATCTTAAAGCGCCCAAAACTGTAGTGTTCCCATTATCCTATCAGTCCACAGCCCCAGGTAGGTGCAGCCTTTCCCTGGATGCTTTATGTAGCAAATTAAGCACCCTGCCCTTTTCATTTTATGATCTCTGTACTGGGTGGGTGACCCCATCTCCAGCCTACCCACTGAACAGATGGTTAGTTTTGGCCTTGGCTGCTGCGTTCCCATTCCTTTCGCTTCTCATCTCCTTTCGTTCCAGGTGAATTTCCTGAGTTATGTGGCTTTGGCGTCTGCAGCTCTTCCCGTCCTGGCTGAGAGTAAAGGCTCTCTGATTGTGGTTTCTTCCCTCACAGGTCAGTGCTTGAAACCTGCACAGAGCTATGGCTGATACAGACTGCAGTCCCCCTCCTGTAATGCCTCGGCTTGATCTTGAATGAGTTTCTAAGCCCTGCCTGCAGAATTGCAGTGTGAATGGGACTCTGGTCCTTGCCAGGGCATCTCTGGATTACATCATTTCATGTTCCTATAGGGCTTCTCACCTTCCCAGGTCATGTACCCACAGCTGCGGCCAAGTATACGGGAGGGCAGCAGCCAAACCACCACACTAGATATGTTGTCCAAGCGATGAACTGATTGCTACGGGGGCAGCTTGAACAGCAAGGAACCTTTTCCTCCCATGTGCATGACGATTGTCCTGGTGCATTATGGGACTGGATGTTTCTGTGTTCTGATGCAGCCACTGCTGCAGATGAGGAAACTTGTCTAGCTGGAGCAGTGGTCTGAGGCAACGTAGCAAATTCCCTGTTCCTACGTGTTCCTTCCAGGGCGTTCTCACCCAGCTGTGCCCTCACCCTCAGTCCTGCTCTGCCAGTCGTTTCACTTGTTTTCCTTTCTAGGGAAAGTCTCAACTCCCTTCACAGTCTCTTACTCTGCCACCAAGTTTGCTCTGGATGGATTCTTTAGCTCCTTGCGCCATGAGCTCGCCATGCAGAAGCGAGACGTGTGCATCACACTCTGCATCTTGGGGCTGATTGACACTGAAGTGGCTTTGGAGAAGACGAGGTGTGTGCGTGCCTGAGAATGTGCGTGCATGTCGGTGGACGTTCGCACGTGTGCAAGAGAATGTCTGGTGTGAGAATGTTTGCATTGGTGTGTGTCTTCCTGCCTGTGCATACATCTGTGTATGCATTAGTGCATGCACGGACGAGTGCGGAAGGGTGTGCATGCATGTGCATCTGGATACATGCATCTAGGTGCATTTGTGCACGTGTGTGAATGTGAACAGCCACGTGGAGCTGATTTGCATCTTTCACTCTGGAGATGTCAGTTTGCACAGAGCAGGCCAGGGCGGTGACAGGGGGGTTTATGTGACCGGGTGATTATTCCCTTCCAGGGGCAAGGTGTACATGACCGCCTACCCAGCCACCGAAGCTGCGCTGGCCATCATCAAAGGCGGAGCCACCAGGGCACGGGAGGTGTTCTATCCCTGGTGGCTGGAAGCGGTGTGCCGCCTGCGGGATTGGTTCCCCAACCAGAGGGATGTAATTATACAGAGCTTCTATAACTACACCAGCGCCTGAGGGATGCAGAGCTGCCGTTACTTTTGCCCTGCAAATACAGGCTCAAGGCCCTCAGCTTCTGCTGAGGTGAAGGTCAGCCATTGGCTTCAGTGCGAGCAGCATTTGGACCAAGAAATGTCAGGAATTCCTTAGCTAAGGGTCCAATAGCAACCTTAGCTCTCACCCCTCTTCTGTCCCTCATCAACCTTAGCTCTCACTCCTCTTCTGTCCCCATCATCCTTAACTCTGACCCCTCCTTTGTCCTCATCAGCTTTAGCTCTGATCCCTCCTCCATCCGTATCAATGTCTGACCACTCTTTCCTCCCCATCAACCTTAACTTTGATGCCTAGTCTGTCCCCATCACCTGTAACTTTTTACTCATTCTGCTCCCTGTCTATATTGCATGCACACTCCGAAGATCTTGCACTGTCGTCCGATCGAAGATACCTCAGCTTCTCATATCCCTGTCCCTTCCCACGTTGACTCCAACATCTGTGGCCTCACCCATCCATTCATATGGGCTGGAGTCTCCCCTCTGCATAGCCCATGGTCTCCCAGGGCGAGGGATAAAGACTCCCCACTTCTCCAATGCAGGATAGAAACCATCCTCCCAGCTGTGTGTCCCCCACCTCAAAGATAACCCGCCCCTCCCTGTAGGAGGCAGAACTTCCAGTGGAATAAATCCTTGAGTCCCTGTTTCCGAGGGCTCGGGGCCCTGGGATTGGCGAGCCGGGGGCTTGGACACCATAAACGGTGGACAAAGGCCCCTTCCCCAACCCCAGGCTAGCTCCATTCAGCCTCTTCTCCCCTTTCCCTACTTAGCCAATCAGACATGGGTGCTAGTCCATGTGTCCCCTCCGGTGAGTGCTACTTCAGGGGGCCCCTTCCCCTCCTGGTCAATCAGACATGAGTGCTAGCCCAGAAGTCCCCCTAGTGTGCGAGTCAGGTGGTTCTCCCTGCTATCACTAAGCAAGGAGAACATGGGGGGCTCCGCTAGGGGGTGTGGCGATTTGCTTGGAGGTCTCTCCCTTGCCTGGTTGGCCAGAGCAACAGGCAGAGGCGATGCTCCCAGATGCTGCCCCCTGCTGGTAATGAAAAGGAATGCGGAAGAACCAGTATGCGCCCAACATGTGACCACATCCTACTGGCCAGACCAAGGGTTCAGCCAGCACCCGCTTCCCGGCTGCGCTTTAAGATCCTGACCCGAACTAGAGTGACCTAATGTCCTGATTTCATAGGGACAGCCCCGATATTTGGAGCTTTGTCTAATATAGGCTCCTATTACCCACCCCCCCCTCCATCCCCGTCCCCATTTTCACTCTTGCGGTCTGGTCACCCTAACCCAAACTCAGGTGGAGTTGATGGAATTAGGGCCCAATGGCCTGATTGTCAGCAGCCCCAACCACCCACAGGTGTTACGGGATCCAGTGGATTTTGTGGGTGCTCCGTCCTTCTGAAAATCAGGCTCTATTAAGACCCCTGCAAAGCTAACTTGAATGGGGCAAGGCAGGTTGGCCACCACAAGGTGGCAGTAATTGGCAGCGCAGAACCCGTGCTGTGGACAAGGTCAGTTCGGTGGCTTGCACCAGGACACGGGGCTGAAAACCATTCAGGGAAACTCAAGGAGTTCATGTAGTGCTTCTAGTCTGGCAGTGTAACGGGAGCAGTGACCTGGGCCGCAGAGGGGTCTAGCCCTCAGACCAGTGCTGAGCCTGGTGTTTATAACTCAGGTAACTGACAATGGGCAAGTAACAATCGTGCAATAAACGAGTTGTTCCCGTGTGAGCCGAGTTGTGTTAGGTTCATTTGTGCACTGTCTGGAGCAGGAGGGACGGCGAACAGCAGCAGGAATGAAATCCTGCTAACATGGAATTTTGCGGGCTGCCACGGCACTAGGGATTTAAGAAGGAAGGGTCTGTTTGAGTGTGGGTGGCTACTTGGGAGAGGAGACAGTAGTCAAATCAGAGCAATGTAGGGCTGGAAGGGAACTCAAGAGGTCACCTAGTCCAGCCTCCGGTGTTGAGGCAGGATTAAATATACACGTCTCCAAAAGTTGACAATCTAAACAGACCAAAGGCAGATTGTCATCGCCCTGTGGAACGGAGTCCAAGAGAGATAGAGTGACTTGCCCAAGGTCCTACAGGGACCCTGGCAGAGCTGGGAATCCCAGGTCCTAGGCCTTTAATCACAAGGCTGCCCTGCCACCATATCAATGGAGCTGTTCACAATCAATATGAAGGCAGAGGAAATAAAGCGGAGTTGGGCAAAAAGCCCCCGAGTGTTGTGTTTCCTGCAGGTGTGCCGAGCCCACCCATCCGGCGTCTAGGCCCGTCAGAAACATCCAACCTCAGGCCCACGCCAGCAATGCAAGAACAACAGTTGGCCCTTGCTTGGCTTTCCAAAAGCAGCATCCTTTCCATTCTAGGCCGGAGGCTGTGGAGGTCTTAGTGCTCCAGGGTCCAGCGTGGCTCTATCATTCAATTCAACCCTTTCAACTGGAAGCTGGGGACTCGTCTTTTCATTCGTGAGCAGCGGGGCTGGTGAAGGCTGAGGGTATGTCTTCCACCGAGCAGGGACTGCAGACAACTCTTAGGGCTCCAGCCCAAAGTCCTGCTGCCTCCCCTGTGCTGTACATGGTGGCATTTCAGTAGCACCGCGCAGGCTGGAGAATGCCCTTTTTAAGGATTGACAAAGAGTCCTGTGGCACCTTAAAGACTAACTAAAAATTTTTTAGAGCATAAGCTTTCGTGGGCTAATATCCACTTTGTCGGATGCAATCCTTTTTAAGGATGTGTGGTGGGATTTGGAAGTGATCCCGGGGTGGGAGGGGAAGGCCAAGCTGCACGTGGTGGATAGATTGTCTCTGTCATTAGTCACTAACCTTTTACACTGGAAACAACAGGGAACGTGCACCGTGACTCACCGTCACTGGGCAAACCCACTGCAGTGGGTGTTTGTTAAGCAGCCTGTTGTTCACTGATGTGTATTTTAGGCCTGTGGGCGGGGAGCCTGAGGCAGCCTGAGCGTGACACTGCAATCTGGGAGAGGGAGGGAATGGGATGACAGCACATGTACCCTAAGTCACAGCAGCCTCTGGGCTGCTCTAACTTACCGCAAGACTGACTGGTCCCTGCCCATGCACTATAGTCTCCGTGGACTTTTATCAGGGTGCTTCAGAGCCCTTCTCAAAGCTGGGTTAGTACCATTATCTCCATCCTATGGGTGGGGAAACCAAGGCAGTGGTTGCTCGGCGAGTCAGCCACAGAGGTACAGAAGCAGAAAGGACTCCGGTCCTAAAGGGAGCCTGGCTGGGATGGATGGGTCTAGGGGAGTAGATCCCGAAGGTTTGGCTTGTTGCAATACACACACGGATCCCCAGCCCTGCAGATGCAGGACCGGATCCCCAATTCACTAGTCCCAGCCACTTTCCTCCGCTGCCACTCGTATCCCTTGCTGCACCAATGAAGTGCATTGAAATTGATTGTTTCTGTTTGACAGTCCGGACCTGATTCCGCTCCCGGTCACACTAGTGTACGTCCAGATCCACTCCCTTGAGCTCAGTGGATTTACTCTAGCATAACAGAGGTCAGGATCCGGCTTGAGGGTTTCAGAGACATCCATTAGCTGAGGAATTTGGCTCCCCTGCAAAACCAGGTTGGCACCAAGGTGACTTTAAACAGCTGCTGTAATATTCCAGTGCTTTCTTACTTGGTTCCTTGGCAATTGGTGGGAGGGGGGAAGAGGGCTCATTTCAACCAACCCCCCCCCCATACCCTAAATTCCTCCCTGAGATTCTCTTGGGTGGAACCCGGTATTGCCCCCCGGGGGGCCCACCCCCCCCCCCCCCAGCTCCTGGGTCAAAAGCCAGTTCCCCACTCTCCCTTGCAACTCGCTTGCAAAGAATGGAATCTAGCATCTTGTGCTCACAAGGAAAGTTTTCACGGGGCCCAGCAAGCAGGCGATCTGCCTTGGGGGAGGGAGCGGAGCGGTGCGGGGAGTAAAGGGAGAAGCAAATTGACAAAGGCGAAGAAGTGACCCATGAATGCCCTCCCAGCAAGGCCCAACAAACTTTTCAAACAAGGGCTGGTTTTTCCGAAAGCAGGAGAAAAGCCTACCAAGTGCCAATTAACAGTGAATCTCTCTCCCTCCGCCCGCTGCCTCCCCATCACCTCCCTTGCAGGGCCCTGACGGCTCTGGTGTCTGGGTTAATACCAAAGGGCTTTGCAGGGGGAATTAGAATTCTCTTCCCTGCCCCGCTTTGTTTCAGAGGGTGGGTTTCCAGTTCACTGGGCGTTCAAAGGCTAATCGAACAGGACTTTCCCAATGGCGTGGCGGCAGCACAATAAGCGCTGTCGAAATTATACAGTTACTGGGAGAGGGGTTTGTGGGGGGGGGGCTTAGCGAGCCGGAGGGGGGGAGGACACTCTGAAACCAACCACTCCCCCCAAATCAGTGCCTGCTCCAGCTATCAAAAGCAAATCTCTTGCCAAAGAGGAGAAAGGAGAAAGTGTGAATGGGAGCGATAATTCGCAGGGGGATGGGGGGGAAGGGTCATTCCCCCCACCAGCACCCAATAGGTTGCATCTACAACCTGGGGGGTTCCTGGCAGCATGGGCTGGGCAGGGCCAGGATCTCCTGGGTTCCAAGTTCGACGAGGAGGGATGGGGGTTGTCAGAGAGCTGGGTCTACTGGGCTCTAAAATATTCCAGGAGTTTATTTAATTCACCGAGCAGCCTTCAACCTCAGGCCTTCCCCTCTCACACAGACTTTAGCCTCCCAGAGGACAACACTTTGGGAGGAGACACTGAATTCGGTTCCCTACCCCGTCCTTCTTTTAAAAGCTACCATGTAAATGCCCCCTCCGTAAACAAAGCCCCTGCCCTTGTTCCCGTCTAACTCAATGGAAGTTTTGCCGTTGGCTGCCATGAAACTGGGATCAGGCCAGAAAATGTTAAGGTTCAGTCCCTTGCCCAGGGAAGCCTATGGGTGTCTTCAACTAACACTGGCTTGGTCCATGTAGACCCCAATCCATTCACAGATGTCTCGAGTTAGATCCCCCTAGCCTCTAGGTGTAAGCAAGGGCAGAATCAGGGCTGAAACTCTGGGCCCATGCAAATGGATAATAAAATTCCCATTGACGTAAGCAGGATCTGGATTTCACCCCCAGGCCTGACTGTCCAGCGTGTGGGTCCTAAGACAGCAGCAGTGGTGGCAATAGACCTTGGCTGCATGTGCCATCTTGGGGCAAATTTTCAAATGTGACCGTTCCGATTTGCCAGCTCGCCCATGCTGTGCACAGGTGAGGGGTGGGGGACTTGGGGCTCTCACTAATTTTGACCTTTTTTCTAACAAGCTCACTTGAAAATTTGTCCCTTAAGATTGGTGGGGGTGTTTCTCAATTGTTTCCTGATGTAGAATTTTTGCTGCTGGTATAACCCAGGTAGCTGGTTTCCCTTTGGAAGAGGAACAGGAGATTTCAGGGTTTGTGCAACCTCTGGTAACTTTCCTATCTGTGTTTTCTTGTGTTGCTTAAATCTAGAATCAAGGTTATTAGATTTGGGGACTCATCCTGCTAAATCACATCCATATTTTCCGGGATGATAATCCAGATAGGCTAATTCCTGGCCTGTTGCTGGGCACTGTTGAACGACTGTTGTGTTCCTCCCCATAGGTGGCTGCATTCCAGAGTTGAGAAAGGTGATTGCTGGAGAGTTTTGCCATTGATCACAATGGGTGCAGGATCTGGAATGAAGTGTCTGAATTGGTGAAGTGCTTTGGGATTCTTCAAGATGCAAAGTACCAAGTAAGACACGGTCTTTTAGAGTGAGAGTTAGCCACCAAGGCAGACCCCTAGATGCAAGTATGTGGCAGTGACGCTGAATGAGTGAAAGTGAATAGTTCTATCTGGGGAATCAGTTGCCAGCTGGAGGCTCTAAATCCGAAGAAGTCACACATTGGATTGGTTTTGTGTCAGTGGCATTTCGCCATCTTCAGAGGCCTCTGTTTGGATGGAGGGGATGTCTGTGTGACAAGGAAGATATGGGCATTGAAATGCATAATGGGGACACTGTCATATGGAGTAGAAACACGGCCGTTAAAAACAGCTGGGGAGAGGAAATGAAACAGTTTTCAGTGTCAAAAGTTACGGCATATTCATAGCATCGGTTGGCTTGATTTTGGCACAAAGGAGGAGACACTTAGACAATCCAGGCGCTTTGCAATCTTAAAGCAGTTGGGAACTAGATGATTGCAGTGAGGTGGGCGGGGCGGGGGTGTCATGTCCAGACTGCAGAATCGCTTTTACAGAAGATTTATAGTGTGGAGGTCAAAGAAAGTAGAACACGAGGCCCACCTCGAACAGTGATGGAAAATGCAACGTGGAAGGATGTGAGGAACCCAAATCCTCCCATAATGACTCTTGCTGAAGGACGAAGGCTTGCAAGGGACTGTCCATCGCACATGCCTCTCTAGTACCTCCTAGCCAAGCGACTCATCTGCCGCTTGCTGCAAACTCCCTAGTGCAAACACAATTCACACCAGTGCAGCATGATTTGCACCAGTGCACCTTGGCGGGTGGGGTGTAACCAGCACAGATACAAATCATGCTCCCGGGTTGGAAATGGTGTCCTGGCGGAGGGTGTTGCCCCGGGTGTTGTCTGAAATCCCAGTGTGAGTATGTCTCTCTGCACACACAACCGGACTGAAAGGGAGGGAGGGGCCCAGGGTTTAGAGCTCATCCGAAAGTGAAGAGGGACACGCCAAACATCCCCCACTGTGGCGTTACAAATCTTTGGACTGATCAGCCAGATTCCTGCAGCCTCCTTTCATAGCCAGGGCTCCTAGAGGCTGCAGACAAAGCACCAGAGGGTGAAACCAGGGGCACTGCGGCCCGGCTCCTGCCACTCAGCCGACGGGGGTGAGTGAATAACTTATTATTCCTCTCCTGCTGTGCACAAGGTGCCTCCCTCTGAAGCCCCAGAAAATTCAATGCACCTGCCACAAAAGGGGGTTTTCTCCACTACAGGGATCAAATGCTGGGGACGCAGAGGCATGTGAAAGCCTCGTTTCCCTCCAGAGCATGGGTTCCCCCTCCACTATCCTCCCCTTTTATTTAGAAAGAAAGGAAGAAAAAAAGTTTTGTTGGGACTCTATGGCACTCCTGGCATCGCTTCCACATGGCCAAAGAGGGCTGCATGGATTAGAAATCACCAGGGGAAAGGGAAGGAAAATGGGACATTGGAGGGGAAATTATTAGTGTTGTGTTTATTTCCAGCACCCGGAGGATTAGGGTTATAAATATGGATTACAATAGGAGGGCTCGATTCCAAAGAGCTTACGTCAAACAGATGAGACCAGGGGAAAGGGAGGTATGCACCCCCGGAGTGATCAGTGATGGTTAGTGTTATGTATCAGGGGGGTCGCTGTGTTAGTCTGTATCCACAAAAACGAGGAGTCTGGTGGCACCTTAAAGACGAACAGATTTATTTGGTCATGAGCTTTTGTGGGTAAAAACCCCACTTCTGCACTTCTTTTTTACCCACAAAAGCTTATGCTCAAATAAATGTTAGCCTCTAAAGTGCCACTGGACTCCTCACTGAGTAAGTGTTGTGTTCATTTCATGATTACTGTGGGAAAGAAGAGGGCGTTTCATTTTTTCTTTGCTTTATACTTGTGCCCCAGACACACACATGTACAAATGCACTCTCTGTTGCTCTCTTCCCCTCCCCCATACACACACAACCATACATGTACTTGCACAAGCATATACACACACATCCACGCACGAGACACACAAGCACCACTAACAAACTTATGCAACACACACCACATTCTAGCATATTAGTCACAGTTACTTGCACATACCACCCATACACCCCCCCTCCACACACATGCAACATAGATGCACTACACCACCCGTTCTCATACAGTCCCAGACACACACTGACAGCTACATAATCACACTCACGAAAACCACGTTAGATGTTTAATGGGGTGAGGAGGAAAGAGTGAGAGGCTTAGTTAATAGTCAAGACAAGCAAGAAAAGGGCAGAGCTGTTTGAAAAATGAAATTTCCCTTTCATGGGAAACCTCAGTGTCTCAAATTAATTTCTGTTCCATGTTGGAGCAGAAAATTGAACCCTGAAAAACCTTTTGCAAAATGAAAAAAATCCCCAAAGGTTTCCAATGGGGAAAGTCAGATCAGGAAAATTCTGCGTTTTTCCTTCAGAATGAAATGATTTTGACACATGGAAACAAAATATTGTCTTTTGAAGCCACATTTGAGACGTGAAAATTTCCCTTTCAAATTGGCATTTCGATCAAAACAAGATTTGTCCATTTTGGTTCTCCTGAGCCGAAAATCGAAATACTCCATCCGTTTCCCCACAGAAAATTTCAGTGAAACCACTGGAGTCTTTCAGCTGAAAAATCCGGACTATCTCTAACTGTAGTAGGAGGTAGAAGGAAGGAAAGTGGAGGTCAGTTAGCTAGGGAGGGAAGAGTTCTGATTTAAGCATCCCCAATGGGCTGTTTGATCCTTAAAACAACCTCACTTCATATTGTGTCTCTTATTTTAAACTGGGTGTCTGGATTCTAGACACCTCGGCTGGGATCTCACAATCATGAGAATGATGAGATAGAAACCAGTGGGATGATCCGATGGTCTCTTCGGGACTTAAAATCCCGGAATGAGGCAAATCACCCAGGTGATTTAGGAGCCCACATCTCATTGGAAATCAGTGGTCCTGTGCTCCTAAACGACTCAGGCACCGTGGAAAATCTTACCGCTACACATTATGGCAAGGGTCCTGTTAGAAACACAGACTGAAGAAGGTGCAGTCTCCCTAAGGCCTGGTTTACACACAGTTTTTGTATCCTAATACCAATGTGGATTAGTGCTGTGATTTTTTTTTTTTTACTGATATAGCTATACCACTACAGCCCCTGGTGTGAACACAATTATACCAGTATCAAAATGCCTGATAGCAGTGTAGTTCTTTGCCTTCTGTTAGCAATAGAGTGATACTGGTGTAAAAGCACTGTTACACCAGGATAACTGCAGCCACGCTAGTTAAGGTGGTTGTATTGCTTTAATTATTCTGGGATAGTTAAAACGGGACAACTTATATGTGTAGACAAGCCTCACTAAGGACAGATGAACCCGTTTGAACGCACTCTTTGCCCCAAGCATCAAATGAATCTTTTTTCAAGTTTGAAAAAAATGCCAATAGCTTTTTCCCTTCTTCCCACCATTTCCCACCCCCCGGCTCCCTTCTCCCACGGTCTCTGCGTGCCGTGATTTGATCTAGAAGCAGAAGCATCAGAATCCAGCAGCAGGCACACTGACAGCCCCCTTCTTTTTTAGTCACCTTTCATTCGTCTCTACTTGCTCTCTGGGGCTGCATGGCTGAGCTCTCAAAATCACCCCCTCTCGCCCCGGCTCCATGTCCAGATGCCACTGCAGCCTAGAGAGGCAGGTACCACAGGGAATGAAGAGATCTGTTCCCTGCCCGTGCTCCACTGGTTCTCGCCTGCTTGGACTGCAGCTCCGCATTGACTCCTGGCTTTTGTTCAGAACTCACACCTCCTGAAAAGACAACCCGCACTCGGTGTGTGAAGAAGGTGAAAAGTTCAAGCCAAGATCCCTGTAAAAAGACAAGTTTGGTCCCTCTAATTATCCATGAAGCAGGGGCCTTGGCGCTCCGGATGGGTTCAAGTTTGGTGCACACTTGTTCGGTGACAGAGACTCGCTTGGCTTCACACTGGCTGATTAAATGTCTCTAATTGTCAGTTCCCATTATCCCAGAGCTCTGCAGTCTGCCAGGTTCAATTGTCTGCCCCTTGGCATCCCTGTCCTGTGAAGCTTTGTTCCTTTGGCGGGCAAATGCTGCCCTAAATTAGGGTTCACACACACACACACACACACACACACACGCATTCACCACACAGACGCACAATTCACCACATGCAGCATATACACAACACATTCACAACACACACAATATATACAAAACACATACATTCACCACACACAAATACACACACACCACACCCATAACATACACACACATTCACCACACACAAATACACACTACATACTCATTCACCACATTGACATAGACAGTGGTTCTCAGCCCGCAGGCCACTTGTGGCCCAATCAGCACACAGCTGCGGTCCATGTGACATCCTCAGAATCCCACCGGTATTATATACATCGTGTGGATGTGGCCCGCATAACATGCAGAGAGCTGCATATGCAGCCCAGAGTGGTAAATAGGTTGAGAACAACTGTACTACACACACCACAAAGACATTCACAACACATACATAAACACAACACGGAGAAACATTACTACATGCAACACAACATACACACACAGACATTCACCACACACACACATATGTTCACTACACCCATCACCCAACACACACCCATTCCCTATAAATATTCACACGCAAACACACAGCACATAAATTAATACACATGCACACACTGCATACTCCAATATGTAACATAGCTCATGCATGCACATACTGACATGCAAATACACATGCAACACACATTCTCATACTCATACCCACGCACCCATCCCATCCATATACATGTGCACACATACACTACAAACTCAAGCACACCCACCACACAGCTTCACAGCCACACAAATACAGTCTCACACACCCAATCACTTCCCGACACCTCACTCTGACATATGCACAAGCGAACCCACAGTCACTCGCTCTCAAAGACACACATCAGATGTTCTCATGTTCACACGCACACAAACACTCTCATATACGCACTCACATACTCACACTTCATAGGGCAGCTCTTTGAGTGTGCTGTGAAGAGAAGGATGGTGCCAGTGATGAAAAGGATGTTCACTTCCCATACTCTAAGCCCCAGCGCTGGCCCTACGTAGGAATATTGTGGAGCCTCTTCCTAGCCCCATTCTTTTGAGGGGAGGCCCCACTGTCCCAAAATGAGACAAAACCGTCAGGTTTATCCAGCCCACTTCCTCAAAATGTGGGGGGGTCAGCTAGAATAAAGCCCAGATCTGAACCATCCTGGTTTAAATTTGCAATTAGAGCTGTTCAAAATTGGGGAGGGGGTTGAAAAGGGTTTTTTTAAAATAAAATATGGCTTTTCGGATATACAAAATTTTTCACAGACCATTGTCCTATCATTCAAAATGTGTATGTTTTTTGTACAAGCAGGAGGGGATCACAAATTCCCCTGAAAATGAACCCCCCCATATTATTTCCACCAAAAATCAAAAATTCTCTCAAAAATACCATCTCTTTTCATTTCATTCCCATTTTTTTCTTCCAATGCCATTTCCCCCTCACCAGCCCTATTTGCAAAGAATCAAAGCTGCCCATCTCTACTGCTGTCCTTGCATATCCGTGACACCCTATTTTCCCTCGGGGGCGGCTCTGGAGATCTCCCCCTCTCAATTCTCTAAGGCTGAGTAGCTCTGCTCACGTTGAAACCTCATACAACTTGCTGCCCAGGGCTGGCCGGACGTGAGCACCCAAGGAGAGGAGGGACCAGAGGAGTATCGAGTGGGGTAATTCATGATGCGCTTTGGACCAAGCCTGTTCTCTTTCAATTTCAGCTCTGTTCTGCTCAGTTCTGACTGGCTACCTAAGTCAGGCCGTGATGTTTCTGTTACCCCGACAGGAGGATTCAGAAGCCCAAGCCGGTAAAACTCAATTTGCAGGAAGCACAGATGAAGTGACGGCATTACGAAATCCAGTTGAATAGCCATGGGAAATCACAGGTATTATTCAGCCAGCTGTTGTGAAGTGTGCAAAAAGGTCTTGCAGTTACAACACTCAACTGGGCTCCTAGGTACCTGGTTTCATTTACCAGCTTTGCTGCAGGCTCCCTTGGTGTCCTTGGGCAAGTCACTTAAATTGGCTTTGCCTCAGTTTCCTCCACTGTAAAATGGACATGGCAAGTGTTACCTACGTCACAGAGATGTTGTGCGGCTAGACCTGTCTGTGTTTGTGAGGTGCTGAGATATGAGGATGGTGGGTGCATAAGCAGCTAGATGGGGAGCTGCCCTGATGAGGCTGAGGGGAGATGGGCCCCTGCGTGGTCTTTAGAGCAGGCCCTGCCAATTAGGGGTGATTGATTTCGAGAGGGCGCTGCCATGTGTTTGCAGCAGATGCTGATGGTATCAACACCATGAGAGCAGACAAATTGCTCCAGAGAGAACATCCCATTCATCCTTGAAACAAGCTCCCAGCCCCCTCTCAATAGCCTCTTTGTTATTCCCAAACCCGCGCCCCCCGCGTCCAGAGACTGAGGCAACAAGAGAGGCACATGGAACAAGAGAAACCTTCCCCAGCTGCTTTTCATTTGCCGGCCCAGTGTCGGAGAGCAGCCCGTGGGAGCCCAGAGGCAGCAGCAAATGGTTCGGATCCTCTGCCCCCCTTGGCAGATGTGTCTCACTGCCCCAAGGGGGCCGGAGCTGGGATCATTTCACATTTCCGGCAGCAATTCCAGCACATAGCCGTTAGCACTAGGGTACAACAGGGTGCAAACGTGGGTGTGTGTGTTGGGGGGAGTCATTCTTAAGTAATGCTGGGCAGAGTCATCAGCCTTGGCATGGACCAGTGCCATGTTCAGCCCAGCAAGAGAGGGGACCCGCACTCCCCCCTTTGCCGCCCCATCTGGCTAAGGGGTGAGGCAGCCCCTTGGGATTCAGTCCTGTTCAAGGACTTCAGGCCCCTCCAACTGAGCAGCAGAGGCTGTGGCTGGAGTTCAGCCAGAGAGGCCCAAATTTTCATCCGGCCGCCGTGTAAACCCCACCGAGGCACCTCCCCAGCTGCACCAGAATGCCCTGACTGCATGGAGGGGGCATCGCATTCAAAAGTAGGGTGGGATGCCTCTCAGGGCTGGCTCTAGGCACCAGCGTCCCAAGCATGTGCTTGGGGCGGCGAACATTGGGGGGGCGGCGCGTCATCGGAAATTGAGGCAGTGCTCCGCAGCTTTTGGTGGCCTGTCGGCGGCCATACCCCGCTTTGTCCGGCGGCAGCGTTTCGATCAATCTACGAGTTGATTTTTTTTGTTTGTTTTTTGTGCTGCTCGGGGCGGCAAAAAGGCTGGAGCCGGCCCTAGCTCCTCCCCTCCCCGACGGCATTTCTGCAGCAGCCCTCGGCAGCAGGGAATTTCTTTTGGCTTCGCCGCCTAGTAGAGTGACCAGATGTCTCGATTTTATAGAGACAGTCCTGATTTTTGGGTCTTTTTCTTATATAGGCTCCTATTACCCCCCACCCCAATTTTTCACACTCACTGTCTGGTCACCCTACCGCCTAGGGCGGCAAAAAAGCTGACGCTGGCACTGGTCATGATGGTCCTGCAACAGCTCCTAGGCTGGGGAGTGAATCCTTCCCCTCCTCCATAGGAGCAGCAGGATTTCGGAGGCTCGCAAGGAGCACCGGCCTGAAAGTCTGCCTGGAGGAGATACTGGGTGGGGCTGAAGAGCTATAGACCTAGCAGAGAGAGAGAGGTTAAAGCCAGCAAGCCTGACACTAGACTGGCATCTCTGCAACCTTGGGAACAGGATTTCCCTCCCCTGTCCATGAAGAGACACCCTTCCCCATTTTCTTCTCCGCCCAGTGAGGGCCAGAGAGTGAAGGGCGGGCGGGCAAGGAACTCGACCCTCAGGGATCTAGCCACTTCCCTAGTGCCTTGCACTTTGTGTGAAACGCTGCTCCCTTTGCACCAGTGTGAACGGCAACACGAGGGGAATCAAGAGGATTTAGCCCTGAGTGTAGACGGGATCGGAAAAAGGAGTAAGCCAGACACGCTGGCTTTCACGGCAGCGGTAACACACGTGAACCAGGGAGAGGAGTGGGAGGAGAAAGTTCCATTTCCAGCCACGGCTGCTTTGTTTTTGCTCCCTGGTGCAAGAAATCCACCGTTTCCAAGGTCGTACAAAAGAGGCATAAAAAGCCTCATTTATCCTGCACACATTCCACCCCCGAGAAATTTCTGCCCTGTAATGTTTTGCAGGCCCCCTTCTTCCTGCCTCTGGCCCCTCATAAATAACCCATTTTCTCCGGGATGGCGCTGGGAGGGAAGGGCTGGGGGGGGGATGGGAAGTCGCTGAGTCTGTGCGAAAGGTGAGCCAGCTGTAGTGGCTAGGCCGGGGCCGGGCGTGGAGACACCAGCCAAATGCCGGCAGCTGTGCAATGAAAGGGGAAATTGTGCTGCTGCCGTGGGGCTCTGAGATGTTCTCTGCCTCGGAGGTGGGGGAGAAGTTCAGAGGCTTGGAAATCGCTTGGAAAAATCAATCGGGTATTTGATGGCATCGGGGCCAGATCCTCAGCCACTGTGAAGGACCACTTGGGCACTATGCCGCATTACACCACCGAGGAGCCGGCCCCAATCATTAAACAGGAGCTCTGGAGTACGTGTGTACACAATACGTTAATACCCCAAACATCCCCTCTACCACAAACACCCCCCACCCCGTACGCACCCAATTTCCTGGGGATTTCCTCTGCGCGCCAAGTCTATGAATAATTCAGCAGTTCTGTTTCCTCCTGTTTGTATTTCCCAGCTCTGTGCCTCGTAGTGACCACCCACTGGGCAATATAACTGCATGCTTTTTTTGTAAAAGCCACGAGACCAGTCCCTATAATAATATTAGTTTGTATTATTTGTATTGCTTCAGCATCTAGTAGCCCCAGTCATGAGTCAGGACTCCAGGGTGGTAGGCGATGAATGAGCACAGAACAAAAGATGTTTTCTGCCCCCGAAGAGTAAAGTAATATTTTTATTACTTTAAAAATATTAGCTGTGACACAAGCAGGGACATTAAGATTGCCTGGCACATTCCATTGTAAGACTTTGTCTTCAGTTGTTTATAACTTTGGCAAACTTAAACCGGTCAAGCTAAAATTTTCCATGGCTGAGGTGTCTTCCTCAGGCTGAAATATTTTGGAAAGTTTCAGCTAAAATGGTTCAGCCATCTCGAAAAAGGCAACAAGGAAAACTATGATGTTTTGCCCATGTTAAAAACAAAATTCTTACAACCCTTTTGTCGAGAAAGTCTAGCGCCTCCATGCTTTGGAGCAAGGAATTGAAATTTGGCAGGCAGGTCACCTTTATGGCAGGGAGATGTCTTTTGCTTTCCTCAAGAAATGCACCCAGATTTGGCCAAGTTATAAGTCTCTAAAAGTCTCCGTTTGCACATGCTCAGTAGAGACTTGTTAGAGTTTTGCAGCTGCGTTCTCTAAAGAGTCTGTCTGCACTGAGCATGCTCCATCCCTTCACAGCTTCTACATGCGATCAAACTGCTTGTGCAATCGCCACAGTGTCACTGAGCCTGCTGCGGCCTGAGGGTAGCGGGGCTTGAGCAGGATTTTCTCTGTAATTACTGCTCTTGACTGCTGGAGACCCGGAAGCCAGCTTCGGTGCTGGACCCTGGAACAGAGAGTTTGGGAGACCATCCCCTGGTGGCATGGAGGAGGGGAAGGAGGAAACAGCCTGACACGAAGGCAGAGGGGTGAGGAATGGAAAAGAGATGCAGGATGGTGCGGGGAAGAGGGTTGGGAGCAGGAGCCAGGAGAAGGGACAGATATAAGAGCAGAGGGGGACCTAAAACAGGGGATAGGAATAAAGGATGGGGAAGGATAGGATTGGGAGAAGAAAATGGTAGGAAATGGGAAACAGGGCTGGAGCCAGGGCCACGGGCTGGGAATTGGGATCGGCAAAAGCCAGAGAGGCAGAGAGGATCTGTAACCATTAAACATGCTTCCCCCTCCATGCCTTACCCCCCAACCTAGAACCGGCCCCCTTAGTCCTGAGTCTCAGCATTCCTCTACTGTCTAGCAAACAGCTGTGAAACCCACTACCCTGCTGGCTCCAGTGCAGAGGTCTGTGGTGTGGATAAAGAGCTCATCCTGCTGATGACCTATGTAGGGGATCAGGATGGTAGTATGTGAGGATCCCCCCGGCCCCAGTTTTTAAGGTTTTAAAAGACTTGGGGCATTACCCTTTGTCCTGACTGAGGCAAGGGCCCTGTGGGGAAAAACAGCATGTGATCTTGTAAGTAACGATTGTTTTAATGCGGGTGCACTAGGAGGCCAAATTAAGGTTGCATGGAGGGCCATAATTCTGAGTTCTTGACTTTTCAACCTTAATGTTCTTTTCACATAGTGGTTTTAAGGTGTATTAAAAGCCCCTGCCGAGATCAGGACCCTATTGTGCTTGGCGCTGTATAAACATAATAAGAGACAGCCTCTGCCCTGAAGAGCAGCATCACAAGACAGAAAGTGGAGGAGAAAGGACGGATTGTTATCCCCGTTTTACAGATGTGGAAGTGGAGGCACAGCAAAATATAGGGCTTCTTGGGGCTGCTCTAACTTACGCTCTGCTTCCCATGGCCCCCAGGAAGCAGAGAATAGCCACCGTTCAGGGCATCCCTGATTTGCTCCCTATTCTGAGGGCTGGGAAAAAGGCTGCTCCAAAGCCTAACAACACCTCTGCATGACCCGGAGAAGTCCCATGTGGTGGGCATCTCGGGGAGTGTTTCCCTTCCACTTCAAGGCATCTTTGCAGTCAGCGTAATAAGGCCCTCCTTGTTGGGCAGGAGTGCTCTCTCTAGTGTGTAAGTTCTCAGCAGTACAAGCCCTGCCCAGTTGCACGCTCCGCCTGCAAGAATCTGCCCGGGGAAGGTATGGCATCTCCAGCTTTCCACACTGCTCGCCCAAGATCCTTGTTCCTTCCTCTTCCCCTACCTGGGTGGTGAAGGGGGGCAGCTGGATGGAGGCTGAGATGGGGATTTGGCTTTGCTTTGACAAGTGGGGATAAATTGGAGGCATCGCTGTTGGTGACGACACAGGGACCTTGTGCAAGGGCGGTGGTGGGGTCCGTGGTAGCTCTGTAACCCTATCCTTCTGCCCAAACGAGGCCGACCCTCCTGGGGCCAAGGGTTAAAAGAACTGGCTGAAAGCCCAGCAGGAATCAATGCCTGTGACCGAATATCTGAGGAGGAAATGCCCATAGTTCTGAGTGTGGTTTCGAGAGGGGATGGATGGGGTTGAGGGTTTTGTGGGGGTGGAAGTCGGGCAGAGCAATATTCACCCTATTGTCCTCTACTTTGGGGCCCCACTGAGACCAGTACCCTGGCTTGGATCCTGCATGGGTCGCATCCTGGGGCAGTTGCAGGATAGGAGAACAGCTGGGGAAAATCACCTCTGAGTTGGTTTCTAGACAAAGTTTGGGTGTGATCAGGTAGACATCAGGCCTTCAGGAAACAAGGGGTGAATCTCTCTCAGCTCCTCTGTCCCTGCTGCTGGACACAGATGTTTGGGGGTAATTAGGTTAGGTGGAGTTCACTTTTTGTGGCCCACTCAATCCCAGGCCCCTTTGCTGAGGTGCTGGCATGGGGTCTCGTCAGTGCCAGGCACGGGCATTTGAGCTCAGGGAGCTAGACTGAGACCCGTCCACTCATGTAATGGAAACCGCAAGATGGGCTCGCTCCAATCTGGGTTTAATTGCTGGCTCTGGCCATAGTCTCTTAGGGCCTGGTCTAGCACCTACCAAGTCAATGAGAGTCTTTCCATTGACTTCAGTGGGCATTGCTTCGGGCCCTTAATTTCTCTGTGCCTCCATTCCTCCTCGGTTAAATAGGGATAATAATACTTCCTTTCTCCCACCGTTTGTTTTCTTGTCTATTTAGACAACAAAATCTTCAGGGGACTGGCTATGGAACAGACAGCACAACAGAGCTGTCTCTACACCCTCTGGTAATAAATGTAAGGCTAATTAATTGCTACCACCCTGAGGTGGATTTGAACTAGCAGAATCCTGTGAAAGGCTCCGGTTTGCCAGTCCCCCCAGGCCGGGCAGCCCAGCTGCTGCAAGTGTGAAAGTTTTCCCCACAAACAGCTCAGCGGCACTAATTCCATCCATCACCAACAGCCACCATCAAAGCACGTGGTGCAATCACAAGCCAAAAAGCCAGGCTCCTTTGTTCCAAGGGAGGGGGGAAGCGGGATGGACATCAGATTCTCAGGAGGTTTATTTGTAGCCGTGAAACCAGACTCCAGCGGAGGCGATTTCATTCTCCAGATGTCTGAGTTTATTCACACACCCCGGCATGCACTCCTCACTCTTCCCCGGCCTCCTGCCTTGTGAGGAAACAGGTCTTTCAAAACACGCTAGTTCCGCTGTGCCTTTTTTTTTCTGTTCAGTTTAAAGCAAGACCTGGCAGAGTGACAGTAACAAGAACTAAGAAACTCAAGGTGGGGAGAGCGGAGCCAAGACAATGATTTAAAGGCCTGTGGTTTCAGGCTGCCATGGTATCTGGCTTTGCACACGTCTCCATCCCGGCTAACTCTGAGGCCTATCCCGGCTGGGTTTTTTATGTTTTCCTTTCCCCCCACAACCGATTTCAATAATTATAGACTCCAAGGGCAGCCGCCAATTTGCTAATTTGGGTTAATCGCCGCTCCAGTGATAATGTAGCCGGTTCGCTCTCGACCGCTGGGGTGGAGGCATGACAGATTGGAGTGCAGCTAGGCCTCAGTGCAGAGCCGCAACTTCACGGTCCCCTCCGCTGTTGGCGGGGCATGGAGAACGGGAGGTGAAAGGTTAGCCGACGGGGATGGAGGCACTTGCAGTTCAGGGCTTTATGAGGAAACCATCTGCACAGCTGCAGAGCTGTGAGTTAAGAATTCCTGAGGCCTAACTTCCTGTGCAGGAATACCAGGCAGCCCGTAATAGCCTTTGCTCGTTAATGCTTTGTGATGTCAGGGCTTTGTGGTTTCTCTTTTTAAACGCTAACAGGTGTGGACGTCTGGGTTTTTGCTGCTAGCTTTTTGCGGCTCTGGGTTCCCAATCTGCTGGTCTCCGTTGCCTTGAGAGGGTTCAGCTTCTCTGTCCGTTCCCCTCCGGGAGGCCCAGAGACACCTTGGTTAAAATACAGCTCTTCCCTTGGGTCAGGCACGCTGGGCGTTTTGGCAACCAAGGAAGATGTGTTCCCCTCCTGTGGCTTTCACCCGTCCCTTCCCCCACTTTCCCCCTCTCCCCCCCATGCTTCGGCCACCTGCGGGAAAGCAGCAGCTGCCGCCCACATGCACCCCCTCTTCCTTCGCTGCATTCCCCAGTTTACTGCCTCCGGATGAATTCCTCAGGAGCTGCAAAAGGTTCTTCTTGGCCTCTGTGAGGGAAGGAAGGACCTACAGGGAGAAGAGGGCTTCCAAGCTGGGCTTCCTATTCACAGGCTGCAACTGATTTGCAAAGTTGATTCATCATTTATATTAATATCCACTTATAACCCCCCTACCACCACCACCACCACTGATAGGCAGCCACCTCTGGAGTGAAGCATGGCAGTAGCTTAGCGCAGGAAGTGAAGAGTAATGTATCCAGCGGGAGCCACAAGGCGGGCTATGGCTGGACAGAATGGAATCGCTCATGTGGGAATTTGGCCAGCGTGCCTGGGGCTAATCCCCCAGCCACAATGAAAATTGCTGCTGGCTCTTTACTGACCCCAAGTGACCAGGGGCTTGGTTTGATGTCACCTCCGTCAGCACGGTGTCCTCTCCCCGTAGGCTGGGGGGCAGTGGTTCATCAGAATCGCCATCAGCACTTCGTGCAGCATTTAGGAGCTCTCTGGAGGTCTCCTATTCAAGTGCCAGTGTGACCCACCCATCCCCGTGAAGAAGGACTGCCTATTTGAGGGGGAGAGGATCAGCACTGGATGGCTTTGTCAAAACCACTGGAAAGAGGAGTGCAGGGGATGGGGGAAAGAACTAAGAGTCAGGAAAGTTTCTGAAAACCCTGGCCTTGCTTCTCAGTAGCTGTCATGCAGCAGAGCTCTGCTGAACTCAATGGAGAAAGGTCAGATTTCCCCCGCTGAAGATCCAGCCCGTAGAGACGTTTCTCCTACAGGAGAGTGCAGACAGCAGTTCAGAAATGATACCCGTGCTTTTTCATCCGCTGCCCCTTCTCGCCACTCAGCCTGCAGCTCACCCAGAACCATCCCTCCCACCCCAAGTCAGACCTGCTATGATGTGCCATGTGGGCCCACAGACAGCACGTGGACAAGAGAACGAGAGGCTTGGCGGCATCTCAATAAATCTGGGCTACCCTCTGGCAATTAAATGCTGTATCCTGTGGGGTACATGGCGCAGGCTTCTTATGCTCACGTAACAAGGAGTCGGAGAAGGAGCTTGGGGATATTGTGTTTGGCATAGTATCCATCTGTTTGTCTCCAGACATACCTTTCTAGCTAAGTGTGTAGCCAGCTCCAGGTGTAATTAATGGATGCGGGGGTACGTGGTGCCTCTGAAAATCAGGCCCATGCATGGATGTAATGCCCTGCTTGTCCCTTTACAGTTCAGCTGAAGATGTAAGTACGTGCACCAAGGGAGAAGCTCCCTTCGTACAGTGTTGTTCCCCATTAGGAAGAGAAGGACAAAACATGGCTCTGTGGTGAAGGGAGGTTAGAGACAGGTAATAAAGGCTGGGTGAATTACATGGAGGAGGGGGAGATTAACCTGGATGGGCTGAGAATTGTGATTGCTGTTTTACAAAGAGGGAAACTAACTTGCCCAAAGCCAGAGGACTAGAATCCAGCTCTCATGATGTCCAGCCTGCTGCTCTAACCACTAGACCACACTGGCTTCCTCATGAGAGTCTCACTTTCCTGCCTTCCCCTCCTATAAGGTGAGGGGGCAGGTCACAGTCCCTGCCTGGGTTCTGCATCAGCCAGGAGTGCCCTGATTCTCCTCTGAATTTGCCTGTGCTCTCAAACAGCTGTCCCCAGGGTTTCCAGTAATCGCAGCAGAACTAAGGCAGCCCCCCAGCTCCAAATGCTTTCCACTAACCCTTTTTTGCATGTTGCACCTAACAGACAATAATCCGGGTCTTTGGGTAACAGAGACAATCCTTTTGCCATAGAGACACCCGAGAACATAGAACCAAAATCAACCTTGGCGGGAGCAGGCACAGCACCAGGACTAAAATTGGCCTGAGGAGTTAAAAATATCCCCTAAAATGCTGATGGAGTGAGACAAAGGATGTGAGAACAGCCACTCTGGAGAAGATGAATGGTCTGTCCGTCAGTCCTAGCTTGGACAGAGGCCAGTACGCAGCATCACTTTTTGCAAGCAAGCTCCCCCCAAAGCCTTCCTGTATGGGGTCTTCCTGACTGGTCATCATGTCCCACCTCAGCCTGCTTTGAATGAAGATGTAAACTCAACATCTCTTTGCAGGGAGAGCGCGGAGATTGGATCCCCTAACGCTGCTTATTTGTATCCACCCAGCGGGAGTCAAAGGGGTTTTGGCAAGTGCTTTGATTCACAGCAGCAAATGCCATGTAGGGAGGAGGTAAATCTGATCCCTCAGTGGTCCCTATATGGCGTCTCCTGACGGGAGAAACTTGCTCCAAAATCAATCCTCAAAAAAGGCACAGAGGCCGCCTTTGCCAGGGATAATCTCTGGTGGTCTTTGTGTCTTCTTCTGGCCTCCTTGTGTCAGCCTGGCTGGTGTAAAGGAGCTGCAGGGCAATGGGGAACCAGCCCCCCAATGAACAGGCAAGTCAGTGCAATAGAGTCCAAAGTAACATAGAACTACAAAGGGCGGGGAAATAGCTCATCTTCCCATTGACTTCAGTAGGAGTTGTACCTGAGTGATGACTGAGTACGGACTTCAGGATTTGGCCCAATGTGCACAGTCGTCATTTAGCCAACCACTAAAATGCAGTCACCTCTGGGATGGAACATGGCAGCTGTTTAACAGTTCACTTTAGGATAAGGTGGGAAGGAGAATGTTAAATAAAGTTGCAGCGGGTGGGTTTTAGATGGTGGAATGTTAATTATGTGAACAGAATACGGCAGGGATAACACCTGGTCTTGTCTGAAGTGCCATGAGATCTTGAATGACCACAAGTGCTCAGGGTTTCAATTTTACGTCTCATCCAAAGGACAGCGGGATTGAGGTCAGCTTGAGGAAGGCTCTGTGTGCAAGTCAGAGTGGCAGGGTTTCTGGGAGGTTCTGCACTGGAGCAGGGGGAGGAAATCATTGAGGGGGCTGGGGATTTACAGTGACTAAGATATTTGAGGCATCTGAAGTGAGGATGTGGAGTGGTGTGGGCTAGTGCAGAGGTTCTCAGCCTTTTTCTTTCTGAGGCCCCTCTCAATATGCTACAAAAACACCACAGCTCACTTGTACCACAACAACTGTTTTTCTGCATATAAAAGTGCGAGGAGGTAGCAAGCAGGGCAGTTGCTCGGGGCCCCATGCCACAGGGGGTCCTGCAAAGCTAAGTTGCTCAGACTTTGGCTTCAGCCTTGGGGGCTCAGAGGCTCAGACTTCAGCCCCATGCAGTGGGGCCTTGGCTTTCTGCCCTGGGCACCAGCAAGTCTAGTGCCTGTCCTGCTTGGTGGACCCCCTGAAACCTGCTTGTGGGCCCCCAGGGGGTTCCGGACCCCTGGGTGAGACCCACTGGGCTAGTGGACTGAGACCAGACCTGGGAGCCAGGAGCTTGTTGATTCTAATCCCTGCTGCTCTTTCACTGATTTACTTAAAGGTTTTGGGCAACTCACTCCTCCTCCTGTCACCACCTGTAACAAGGGAATGATGCTAATACTGTAACAAACTGGCTACCTTATATGTTGGTGGCACTACTTCCCAAACCTGGTTGGGATCACAGCTGTTCAGCTCTATCACAGGCCCCATGCCACTAACAGGGATTCTGCTTTGTCTCAAGGCCTGTGGTTTTCGAAGGGCAGGAATTGAATTCTCCCCCGGTCATGTCATGAGGTTGTGTGTGGCCGCAGTGCGCAACACAGCAACAACTGGGAAATTCGAGGTGGCCCTGAATGTTACAGTGCTATGTACCTCCCATGAGTTCGTTAGAATTAATTGGCTAAATTTTGCTCTTACTTACTCTGGAGTAAATCTGGAATAACTATACCTGCAGTTGCTCCAGATTTTCAGGAGTATGAATGAGAACAGAGCTGACTCCAGACTTTGTCAAGTGTCCAGAAAGATCACATGCAATTTGACCTAGTGGATGCTGGGGTTTTCTTCCTGGCTGTGACCTACTGTGTGACCCAGAGCAAGGCTCTGACCTCTGTTTCTTCTCCCACCCTTTGTCTTTCTTTTCTGTTTAGATTGTAATCTCTTTGGGGCATGGGCTGTCTTTCTGGGTTTGTAAAGCATCCAGCACAACAGGGTCCTGATCTTGGTTGGGGACTTTATGATAATGCAAATAATAATAATGAATTGCTTGCTAGTTCCTGAAGGTCCATGCATTGGTTTAAACTGGATTAACCCATAAGCTACCCTTGTACAGACGTTCTCTATTCCACCCTGTTTTAGGAGGGCAACGCCTTGCATCTACAGAGGAGACATTAAAACGTTAAGAGACAGTGAGGGAGGAAGCTTCCAACTGAGCATCAGGCTGCCTCCATGCCTGTCCTCTCTTACCCATCTCCTACCCTCCAACCCCCTAAAGCAGTTGTTCCCAAACGTTAACAACCTGTGAACCCCTTTCATTAAAATGTCAAGTATCATGAACCCCCTTCCTAAAAATGAATATTTCCAGGGATTTTCTCCTTTACCTGAGTATAAATTATAAAGGCAGTGATCTTGGAAATATAAAATTAGTTTTTATGACATGTTTATTACACACTATTTATTATTAATTATGTATCATTACAGTATTTTTATTACATTATGCAAATGGCAACACTCGTCCAAGATCTCACTTTCATAGCTTGTATCACTTTGTATTGTTAAAAGACAAGGCTCCTATGTTTCATCAAGGAGTATCAGATGTGAAACAGCAGGAAGGTATTTAAGAAGCCAGCTCAAAGAGTTCTTCCTACACAAGCATTCAGGTCTTGAGCAGTCCAGGCAAACAACACACATTACAACAAAGCTTAAACTTGTTCTTCATAATAATTTTAAAAACAATACTAGCTGCCTATTTAATTTTAAAAACAGCAAAAAATATCCACCTCCCTTTCCATTTCTTGTAAGGAGTCTTGAAGTTGAAATCTCCTCAGTGTGATAGAGATGCTGGCTTTGATCTGCTTAGCTCTTGGATGTCCAGGGGATTCGGGCTGCTGGCCCCATGCTGCCCTGGATCCCTAGGGACAACTCTGTCACCTATTAGGGAATTTTTTCCTGCGAACCCCTTGTAACATTTCACAAACTCCCAGAGGTTCACGTACCCCCAATTTGGGAACCACTGCCCTAATGTTGCCCTCCCGAATGTTTAAAGAGACTTTATAAAAACAGGAGCCCTTTACTGTCAGAAAGGCAGCCCCCAACCTAATGCCATCTGAAGTGAAAATCAATCCAAGCTTTGGGAGCTGGGAGGTGTGGGATGGTCCTGGGATCCAGCTAAGGTGCAGGGCCTCTTCTGGCTGTGCAGCTGATGGGCCAGGGGATCAGCCTGACTTCACAAGAACAAAGAGCAGCTTTAGGGGGCTTTATCTGCCAAGCTCCCCTTGTGGAGCTTGGGAAAACTGGTCTGGATGTAAAGAAATGTCTAGTTTCTGCAGGGAGAGGGCCTGCAGTGGGGCAGTGCAGGCTGTTCTCTGTGTCTGCGGGTCTGGATACGTGTGCACATGTCTAGACGGGTGGCCTGCACATGTGTGCACGCAAATGTAGGTTTGTATGTACAGTATATGTTTACTGGTGTTTGTACACGCAAATCTGACTGTGCAAGATGGTTTACATGTGTGTTTATATGCAGGTTTTCTCTGTATGTGTGTGTGGTGGGGGTTGCATGGGTGTATGCGTAGGTTTGCCTCTCTATATGGGGGTGCATGTCTGTATCTGCATGCCCATGTTTACATGTGTGTAAGTGCATCCAGGTATTTAGTAGCTTCCTCTGTGCACATTGTACAATTTCACATGGGCAGGTTTGACTGCATACACCTGCATATACAAACATACCTTATTCTACCTGTATGCTCCTGATTTATAGCAGTTTTCTTAAACAGCTTGGAGTGGAAACAAAGTGGGTGATCCTAGAGACCTGATTTCTAATTGGCGGCTGGCTGTTTCTGAAATGAAAGCTCTCTGCATTCCTACCTTAAACAGAATGCCTTTAGATGTGGTTTTTTTCTCTCTCTTTCAGCAATACAGAGAAATGGAAACTCTCTAGACAGCCCCACCACTGAGCGAAACACAGCAGAAGGTGGGTTTTCTCCCGGCCTAGCCTTGGAATCAGGGCAGCAAAGCCACTGTGCAGCGTTGCAAAATATAGTAAGAATCATCCAGCCGCTTCATTACTGCTCCAATGCAGGGAGTCCCTGTAATCACTCTCGGAGGTGACAGAAAGGTCAGAGCGAGATCTGAAGCATGAGTGGCTGTAGCCAAAGAATGATATTCGCATGGATCATGTTCGTGATTTGTTGCTGGCAATAGCTTTTTTGAGGGGGGCAGGCAGGGCACAGGATGCGGGAGGTTTGGAATCCATTCTCTTTTTTAAAGGAAAAACTGCAATAATGCGGACCTTCCGCCGCACCTGTCCCTTGTAAATCTCACAGCACTTTGACAAACAGAAATGAATTAAGCTTGATGGCCGCTTCCACAAAAATGAGGAAACCGAAGCACAGAATGGTTAAGTAAGTGCCTCATCAAGTCAGGAAGAGAACCCAGAAGTCCTGACTCCCAGTTTGGCAATCATTGTGGGCCATATGGAAATCTGTTAAGGATGCGGGGCGGACCATGTGGGACCAGTTAAAATAATTCCAAGGGTAAGTGAAACATGTCCTTGGGGCTTGTGTTTTGTAGGATACCACTCGAATGGGATAAAGCCTTTCTTAGGAATTTGCACAGAGGCAGGTAGCAAAAGAGAGAAAATCACCTCAAGGGGTCACGTGGAGGTAGCAGACCCCATGCCCCACAAATACTATACAACATGAGGTGCCACCTGGGGAACTCCTAAGGGAAATATTTGCCCCATCCCCAAGTGTATCCCGTTCCCCCTCCCCTTCTAGCTTCATTAGACCTGGCCTACAGCAGCTACTCCCTCCCCAGTGTCCTCAATAGCAGCTCTTTCTGTGTCCTGAAGGACAGCGCGGTGAAACGACTGCCAAGGTGGAATCGGATTGGCTGGAGGGTAATCAATATGCAGATTAACTGGGCCTCGGTACTGTTCCATTGGTGAAAGACTAATAGTTATGCAGATTAGCTTGGTCTGGCTCTTTCCGTATTTGCTGGCGCTTCACATTTGGAGCTTCCCGATTGGTTGGAGGCTATGGAATATACGAATCGGGGGGGGGCTCTGCTTTCCTTCCAATTGGTGGCACGATAATAAATATGCAGATTGGATTGTTCTGCCTGCCTTCCCATTGGCTGCAGCCTTATTGATATGCAGATCACTGGTGTCCCTCTACGGCTCTGTTGGCGGCGCTGGGGTGACGGAGGCGGCGGGAGCCTGCAGTCTCCCCCCGGCCGGCGGAGGGGGGCGGACGGGGCAGCTCTGCTCGGAGCTGGAGGCTCCCGGGCCGATGGCTGGATGGTTATGGGGCCAGGCAGCCTTCCCCCGGCGGCTGTGGAGCGGCTCCGGGGGCCGCGGCGGCGGCCTCTGCTCGGCATGGTGCTGCTGGTGTCCGTGTGCCTGGCCCCGCCGTGCGCAGGTAGCGGGGGCCGGGCCAGGGGAGGGGAGCCGAGCCGGACTCGGGGGACCCGGGCTGGGGATGCCTGGGTGGGGGGCTGGACTGGGGCAGGTGGGGGGGGGAAAGGGGGACCCGGACTGGGGGTGCTGGACTAGGTCATGGGGACCCGGGC
>ML677376.1:5542677-5623671 GCA_007922305.1 Dermatemys mawii | reverse complement strand
GGGGGGGGGAGCTGGAGTGGGGCAGCAATGGGGGGGAGCTGGAGTGGGGCAGCGAGGGGAAGGAGCTGTGGGGGTGGATAACTGAAAGGGGGATGAGCTGGGAAGTGGGGGTTGGAACTGGAATGGAAACTCAGGGGAGTCTGCTGATGGGAGCAGCTGGAGATGGGCTGAGGGTGGAAAGGGGAACTGGGAGTCAGGGGGTACCCAGGCAGGTGTCTCATTTGAGGGGCTGCAGGGAGCAGCAGAGCATGTGCCTTGGCTTCCCACTGGAGGAAGGGAGAGCCCAGAGCACATACCTGGTGAGAGAGGATGAGGGCAAGTTGGCTGCCTCTTTTGGAGACCCCTCTGTCTGGGAGCTGGGGTCGCTGCTGGGCACCCCTCGGTGGTGGCGGCATGGTTGGAAGGGAGGGTCCCAAGACACAGGCCTTAATGGGGGGGCTTCAGGGTGTACCTGAGTTGGGGAACCCTCTGTGGGGTGTGCTGAGGAGGAGCCTGGCTGCTCAGCTGAGTTGCCCCCCCCGCATGTGCGTGTTGTGGGGGTGGACAAGCCTTTTCTGGGAGGTTTGTTTTTCTAAGAGGAGCGAACGTGCAGCTCCTGCCAAAGCAAACAAGGCGTCTGCCGGGAGCACAGAGGCGCCTTTCTGCTGCCGGCGGGCCAGCCAGGGCCGGCGGCCCAAGGAGAGCTGGGTCAGCTCCTTCTCCATCCCCTGGGCTGGGGACCCCCTTCCCTGGCAGGGGCAGCAGATTGCCGTCCTCTCCATTGCCTGCTTCTCCAGACCCCAAGGCACTAACCTGGGGCTTAAAGGTCCTACTGGGAGGCCAGGACTTTCTCAGCCCTGATTCTGTGCCCAATGCCTGTGGGCCCTGCCATTCCTGGTGGGCAGAGGAATGATCCGCCTGATGACTCCTGCTGTCGTGGGGGATTTCTGCTAGCCAGAGGTGGAATACAGCCCCATAGGTAGAGGGTTTGCACAAGACACTCCTGCAGCCTGGGTGAAGAATAATGACGCAGAAGTAGGGCTGGGGCTTGTTTGAGCCTTCAGCCCTGCAGGGACTTTACCCCTCAAAGCAGGGGTGCGTGTGTAAGATGTACTAACTTCTTTCATGGAGGGGTGGTTTAAACCTAAAGTGAGCGGGGGAAATATTTCCTTGGTAGAGGTCGTTGTATCTTCATGACGCTATCTAAGAACTTGTGGTTTTAAAAGCCGTCCACTGCTTCGTCAGTTACTGTAACTGTGAAAATCCCAAGACTGCTGGAGTGACGCGTCTCTCTTTTGTATCTGTTTTTAAGCAAAAAACTGCACACGATGCTGAGCGGAGTCTTTAAAATACGATTAGTTGTACTTGAGCGAAGCAGGGAAAGTTGAATCGAGGCACTTAGGTGGGAAGGCAGTGAATGACTCACTTTCACACCTAGCAGATCCATTTAGGAAAGTGGATAATTACCCCTCTTTTACAGAGGGAGGCAAAGGTCAAAAATCTCAAATGTGCACTCATTTTGGGGGCGTCAGTTCTTGGGTGCCCTGCTGGAGATGCCCAGGGCCTGACTTCTGAGGTGGTGGGCACCCAGTGTTGTTACTGAGTTCATTGGAAGTTATGAGGACTCATCATTTTGGAAAGTCAGGCTCCAACCGGGCATCCAAAATGCGTGGGTGATTTTGAAAACTTCAGCCTGAGTGATTTTTTTTTTTTTCTTCCCCTAAGCGCAGACAAGACATTGGCAGAAGTGGGACTAGAACTCAGGAACCTTAACTCCCATACTCCGTCCAAGAAGACTCGCTAAAGAAAGTAACTTTCCTTGTTTTCCCTGAGTTGCAGGGAGAGCTGCTTTGTGCCTTACTGTAAAACCTAGCTAAATCTGTGACCGCAGTATGTTCACACATGGCTGTGAGATGCTTTCAGGGAGGAGCGTATTGTGTGTTTAAGATCTGCAGCTAATCAGTACAGATTTGCATGCTGGGTCTAAAATTGCTGCATTGCTGATATCTGCCTCCGGGGAGGATACTGGGATGAATTTATTAACTCCCATGTTTTGTCCTTTAACATTTGAGTGCTGGTTCAGGGTAGCAAATAGTGTAGCATTATGTGTGTATATATAAGAACACAACACACACACAGTGCAGTGATATTTCTGAATATATGTAGGAAGAATAACAGTAGTCTAGATGTCTTGCCAATTGTTACAGTCTTGACAAAATGTGAGTGGATATAAACCAACCTTTCAAAATTCCGTTCACTTGAGGCATGGAACTTTGTTTTGAATAGCAAGAAAATCATGATTCCCCCCACCCCCTTCATAATGGCAAAAGCAGGCGGTCGATCTTGTGACTTGGCTGGTAAATTTCAGTGATAGTTTTGCCACTTTTGTATAGTACATATATGAAAAGTGAATGCAAATCATTGCGTTGCACCGACTGATGCTGTCTTATCTATGTTTGTGGTATGTTGTAGCTTGTGCATGACGTGGAAGTTACACAACACCCATTTTCTACAAAAGTAAACCTGCTTCTTTATTAAAATGTTGTAGCCATGGTTATTTTTTTTGCTCTGTCCCACCTTGGGGGGGTGGGATTTATTTATGAATAAAAAACCACAAGAGAATGCCAGTGATACTTAACTCTTGACGTAGTACTTGTCTGTCTCAAGAGTATTGTGATGGCCATGGTTGGTAAAGTGCTTTGGAGATGGAGCGCTATCTTAAGTGCAAAGCAGTACAGTGTAGGTATTGCTGGCTCACAACAGCTATTCGCGACAGCTTTACTGAGATAGAGATGCTACCGAAGAGTTTGGCCTCTGTGTTTTCTCTACCTATAGGACTTCTGTTTTAAGCCCCTGGATAGGAGCTTTCATTGCAGTGTCGGGAGGGGGAAAGATCCGTCTTTATATGACATACTTAGGGGCAGACCCTACATTTCCAGTTGCTAGTTAGTGGGCGGATCACTGACACCCATCAAGTGCTTGCTGTTGATCAGAACGACCTTTTCTCCTTGCAGTGCATTGCCAGCAGTGCCGAATCCAGCACTGCAATGCAGACTACGTGGCTGCCACCTCTCCCAACCATGCCTTGCCGGAGGAGACACTGCTGGATGTGGATTATTGCATTGCCTTGCGGGCGTACTCGGTGTGCACCAGAAAGACCGCCAAATCCTGCCGGGGAGACCTGGTGTATCACTCGGCCGTCTTCCGGATCAAGGAACTCTTTACACAGTACAACTGCTCCAGCGATGGGCCGACTTCCTCGGCCAAAGCCCCCGGCACACCGGACCCTCTGGTTTCAGAGCTGTGCAATTATGAGAGCAAATCTGGCTTTCAGAAGAAATTTGCCCACTGTGGATTATTTGGGGATCCTCATTTAAGGACCTTTAAAGATGAGTTTCAGACGTGTAAAGTAGAAGGAGCTTGGCCGCTCATAGACAATCAGTACCTGTCAGTCCAGGTCACCAACGTCCCAGTTGTTCTGGGATCCAGTGCCACTGCCACCAGCAAGGTAACCAGACTACTTTAAACCCCCGTCCCCCTCCCCAATCCCCACCCTTCTACTTAGTCCCTCCTAACAGAAGCTACTAAGCTACTGTGATCATCTGCTACCCCCTTGTGGTCATCGGAGGAAATGAATTTCAGAGCCTGTACTTAGGAAACAGCCTCTCCTAGATGGGGGCTTAGAATTGTGTGTGTGTGTGTGTGTGTGTTCTCTACTTTTCTGGCAGGTCTGTCATGTGACCATGGTCTTCCGTAATTACAGGACTGCATTAGAGGTTCAGGTTAGGGATCTGAGGTGTCCTCGGACCCCATGGGACGTTGAGGGAGCTGCCTCCATAGCTGGGCTGTGCAAACCTTCCGTATGCAAGCACCCCAAATCTGCTGAGTTTTGCGATAAATTCCGAGCGGTTCCCAAACCTTCAGCCAAGCCTGGCTTAACTTCGGGGTTTCCAGTGAGGGACGGGAAACGTGAATCTGTTTCCAACTGGGTTTTGTTTCAAGGTCTCTAGAGTTGGACCAAGTGTAGGGAGGAGAGGCAGCACATCTGTGAACTCCTGCCAGCTGGAGCTGAGGAACTGGGTGGCTCTGGGTAGCCCCAAACCCTCTGTATGGTTCAGGTCTTGAGGGTAAAAGCTTTTCCTCCAGCCTGGTCAGAGGTGGGCAGCTTTGGTAATACTGCAGGTGGAAGATTTTAAAAAAATCATTGTTTAAAAGGCCTTTCCTTTTCCTGGATATTTGAAAAAACACTTTCACTAGGAGGGTGGTGAAGCACTGGAATGGGTTCCCTAGGCAGGTGGTGGAATCTCCTTCCTTAGAGATTTTTAAGATCAGGTTTGATAAAGCCCTGGCTGGGATGATTTAGTTGGGTTTCGTCCTGCTTTGAGCAGGGGGTTGGACTAGATACCTCCTGAGGTCCCTTCCAACCCTGATATTCTATGATTCTCTGATCCTTCCCCTCCCCTCCTCCAGAAAGACAGTCAAGGACCTACTGGACGGCAGAGGAATTGTGACCAATCTTGCTCATGTTTCTCAGCCCTGGTCTACACTGCAGGAGAGGGATCGACCTAAGATACGCACCTTCAGGTACGAGAATAGCGTAACTGAAGTCGATGTATTTAGGTCGATTTATCGCGGCTTCTTCACGGCTCTGAGTCAACAGCTGCCACTCCCCCGTCGACTCCCGCTTCGCCTCTCGCGGTGGTGGAGTACCGGAGTTGACGGAAGAGCGCTCAGGGATCGATTTATCACGTCTAGACTAGACGCCATAAATCGATCCCCGAAAGATCGCTTGCTACCCGCAGATCTGGCAGGTAGTGTAGACCTGGCCTCCGTGTGCCACCAGCAAGTGTTCAGATGCTCACTGATGAACACAGTAGCAGAACTGAGCTAGAATAGAGCTCCCTGTATAAAACCCTCTTTCAGGTCATGCTGTAGATTAGGACTCCGTTCTCCGCTCAGGCACTGACTGGTGGCGGGGGAACTGTGGACCAGTTCATCTGAGACAACCCTTCTGTGAAGCTCTTTGAGATCCCCAGAGGAGAGATGAGCTCGGGGCAAAGTGTGACTGACTCCAGTGTCCCAGCTAATGTCCCTTCTTGATCGAAACTGGCTTTCGTCTCCACACTGGGTGTGACTGCTGCCATTATCTCACTGCATCTGCAGCAGTATCTGCTCCTTGCTCTGGGGTATCATAACTTCAGTACGAAAATCCCAACAGCCACATTTTTCGGTCTTGCTTCTAGAAGTGTCCATTTGTGCATGTGGGCAGTGTTGGCCGGACAACATGATCTGATGGAAGTGTACAGCACCAACATTAGCCAGGCGAGCATCTTTACCTGGCCTTGGAGGCGTCTCGGTCTTGCTGCATGATCTCAGGCACCAGCACCGGATTAGACCTGTGGCCTAGACTGGGGTTCTCAACCTTGTTCTTTCTGAGGCCTCCCACAACATGTGACTGAAAATACCATGGCCCACCTGTGCCAAAACTGGTTTTCTGCATCCAAAAAGGCAAGGGCTGGCGTTACGGGGCAGCAAGCAGGGCAGTTGCCCGTGGCCCAATGCCATAGGGCGCCTGATGAAACTAAGTTGCTCAGGCTTCTGCTTCAGCCTGTGGCTCCGGGTTTCAGTCTTGAGCAGCAGGACTTCGGCTTTCTGCCCTGGGCCACAGTGAGTCAAATGCTGGCCCTGCTTGACGGACCCCATGAAACCTGCTCCCGGTCCCCACAGGGGAGACCCTGTTTGAGACCCACTGGCCTGGAGGTTCCAGACCCCATTTCCAATACATTTCCAATGGCACGGCCCTGCGCCATTCTGCCCCTTCTTGCATTAGTGCGTCAGGAGCAGGTCGCTTTACGCAGCAAGGGTCGCCCATTCCACAAACTAGACCAGCAGCCATGGCTCTGAATTGTGCTCTCCTGCATCGGTGTGCTTCGTAGCTTTCTGGGCTCTCCAGCTACCTTTGCTCTGCTCGCGCAGTTTAACTGGAGGCTGTTATCCGCCCCCGATGTGGTGTTACCTGTTTGTTTGGTGGTCATCTGTTTTCTGTCGCACTAGCCAGGTTAAGCAGAGTAAAGCATTAGAGATGGTTGTATCTTTGTAAGCACAACAGCTGTCACTAGCCAGATGGGGCTAGTGTGTGAGAGACTGTCAGGGCAGAGCTAAAGACACAGCTGTGGAGCTCTCCTGGCTCCCAGCCTCGTGATCAGGCCGCTAGGCCGCACCATCTCTCTATGTCTCCTGTCTGACAGGGAAATGAGCAGTTTGATCCCGCCTATGCACTATTGCTCCCTACACCGGACATAGAGTGCAAGCCAGGAGCTTCTTGTCCCTGTCTGAGACTCTTGCAGCGGCTATCTGTGTGATACCACCTCCTTTTTCAGTCCCTCTGCCGCTGTTATGCCACGCCCACTTCCCTCACTTTCCTTCCCTTCCTTCAGTGCCATGGCTTTTCTTGGCCTCTGCTGCTTTAGTTCTTCTGGGTGCTTGACCTCGACCTACCCCCGGTTGGTTTCTGCCTCCCTTTTAGCAGCTCTTCTCCTACTTGTATTCCCTTCCAGCCCCGTCCTGCTTTTGGGTTGCTGCTGTGGCTCATGGCAACTGCTGCTATTTCTCTGGGAGCTCATCAAATGCTAACTCTGCAGATGCTTCTGCCTTGCGTTTGTCCCACTCTGCTCGGCCTCCCCCATGCCCTCCGTCCTGACCCCCCTTTGGGTCCCTCACTGCTGGGGTGATGTGGATTTTGGTCTCAGGAAGGCATCCGCTACCCAGCTGAGCTTGAGAACCTGGGGCCCTCTGTTCTGTTTTGCAGCTCCAACCTCTCACCTGGGTACCCCCTCAGCAGCTTCTCCACCTGCCGCATTGCAGGGCCTCCTACCAGTGCCACAGCATTGAAGACTTGGTGTTGGGCCCTCGCTCCCCTCCGGTTTCCTCCAGGGCCTTCTCCAGTTGAGGGAAGCTGGGAGGGGTTTTTTCCTCTCTGCGCTTCAGCTTCTTGGCGGCATTTCTAGGTGCTACGAAGACACAAATAATAAGAGGTGGGGGCAGCAGCTTGGCACACGTCAGCTTGAGAATGAGTCGTGTAGGCTGCCCCGTGCTGGAGTTTGATAACAGTGTGCTGTGCTGAAACCTGAAGGGCACTTTTTGTCCTTACCTGCCTACCCCATGCATAAGCCCCTTCGTTTTCCATTGAAACCGATTTTTCCCCGGGTTTTACAGAAAGTATTATTCAGTTTTTACTGATTTTTCACCCTACTTTTGTATCTTTCAAATATATATATATATAATGTAATATAAAAAAATGGTTTTATTAGGAACATACAGTCCGTTGCATGAGATCTATGTATTACAATAATACATTAGGCTGTGTATGTGCAAAGCTGCTTGTTGAAATAAAGCTATAGATTAATCTAGAAGATACACACAATAAACAGACCCGCACACCAGCTCTGAAGTGCGTGCACATCTGAACGTACTGATGAATCTCATATCCTCCACGTGCACGTATCAAGCAGTTAGCAGACAACGGTTTAAAGATGTGATGCACTAAAATGGAAAGAAAATGAAAATCTGCCTCAGAAGACGTTTCAGAACGTAAGGAAGTATTCAAAAGTTTAAAAAAACAAAACTGGGGGAAAAGAATGAAGCTGAGTGTATGCAGCACAAATGGTGTGGCCCAATTATTAAATATAAATATTTATAGGCTAATAGTTCTAAGTCTACAACAGTGAACTGTAGCATGTATCCGGCTGGCACCTGGCTTCTCTTGCCACCACACAAGGGCATGGTGCTGATGGCCTCTTGTCACCTACGTTTAAACCTGGTCCAGAGCCTTGACACAACTGCTGTCCCTAGTGAGTTCAGGGCTGGCCTCACTGGACGCTGATGGTCTCTAACCATAAAAGAGGCGCAGCAGAGTTTGGGGAGCTTCCCTTCCCCACCCCTCAAGACTGAGTGGGATAGCCAAGGTCGGGTCAGTCTCCGTCCTCACTTAACCCTTCTTCTGTGCATGCTGTTGTGAACACGCTTTAGGCCGTGTGGACCTCTGCCGGCCCGGCTGACTTCCCGCCGGTTACCACAAGTGATGTTGGCTCTGGTGAGGGGGGAGTTAGAAGCGACGATGAATTCGGTGATTTAATAGCTCTCCCTGTGCCTGTCCCGCCAGCTGGATGTGCCAGCGGAGGGTTGTGGTGCCCGGAGGAGAGTCGCAGCTATGAGCGGCTCTTTAAGGTTGTGGTTGGAAATACGTAGTTCTGAGGCCAGTGGCCTTAGGAATCTGGCCGCCAGGTTTGAAACGACTTGAGCCAAGGTGCCCCAGCAGAATAGATACCCCGAGTTCCTCCCGACCTGCCCGGCGGGTTGTGGAGCGCAGCGGGGGAGGTAAGCTTCGGCTCCAGTGGAACGTGTCGCTGGGAAGCAGAGGACAGATGGCTTAGGGCAGAGTTCCCCGAAGTGTGGGGCACCTCCCTTAGGGGGGCATGGAGGAATGTTCAGGGGCGTGTGGCTGGGGACCAGCCAGGCCCCATTGGGAGTGGGAAGGGAGCACCACCCAGCTCCGCTGCCAGCCCTGTGCCTAGTGTCCCCTCCCCCGCCAATAGCTCCGCACCCAGGGCTTTGCACCAGGGCCCCAGCTGCTGGCCCCAGCCTCGGCCCCCTTACTTCTGGGTCCATGTTCGCCCTTCCCAGAGCCGGCTCCCTGTTCCTCGTCGGGTGGGAGGCACTGAGGTGGGGGAAAGGGAGGAGCTGATCGGTGGGGCCCACCAGTGCTGCTGAGCACCCTCTATTTGTTTCCTGTGGGTCCTCCAGCCCTGCAGCGGGAGGTGGGGCCCGGTCGGCATTTTCACAGGGCTGATCCCGTTGCTTTCCGTCTCCTCCGCAGATCACGCTGATCTTTAAGAGTTACCAGGGCTGCACGGAGCAGAAGGTTTATCAGGCGACCACGGAGGACCTGCCGCTGGCCTTCAGCGACGGCACCAGAACCGGAGGGCGGCCGGAGGGAGCCAGCAGCCTGCGCATCCTGGAAAAGCCGGACCCTGGCCAGGTGGAGATCCAGGCCAGCTACATCGGCAGTACCGTCATCATCCGCCAAGTGGGCCGCTACCTCACCTTCGCCATCCGCGTGCCGGAGGAGACCCTGAGCCTCTCGGAGGAGAGCACCGGCCTCCAGCTGTGTCTGCATGGCTGCCCCAAGAACGAGCTGATTCAGGAGCACAGGCTGAACCTGGGGGGCGCCAGCCCGCTCCGGCCCAGCTCCCGACGGGCCTACACGGTGGAGATGGCCACCGAGCAGTGTCGCCGCGCCCTGCAGGTGGAGGACGTGTATTTCCAGTCCTGCGTCTTTGACCTGCTCACCACGGGGGACCCCGAGTTCTCTATGGCTGCGTATGGGGCCTTGGAAGACTTGAAGGCCTTGTATCCCAGCAGACTCAAGTTGCATACAGTCTCCAAGACGATTAACGTGGCCACCGGCGCGCTGGGCCCAGGGCAGCCCACTGCCTCGTTAGTCTGGTGCAGTCTTGCCTTCCTGAAGCTGTTCTGGTGCTGCTAATGTGTGTGGGTCTTTTGCTGGTATTGGGCTCCCATCTAGGAAGAGAGGAGCCCCTGGCACCTCCCAATCTTGGAGCAAAGTGGAGGGTCCAAATTCTCTTCCCACCAAGCCGGCCTGCTTGGTCCAGCTGAGTCCCCATTGCCGTTGCTGACTGAAGGCAAAGTGCAGCTTGCTCAGATGTTCTGGTCTCCACTGAACCCCATAAACCACCGCTGCACCCCTGCTTGGTGAGCAAGAGTTGGGGACCAGCCTTGGCTCTTGCTTTGTCAGGACTGCTGCTTCGTAGGTCAGCCAGACTCTCAACTGGCCATCTCCGTGGGAAATGCTGCCCGCGTCCATAGTACCTGCTTACCAGCCCCTTCTCTGTCACTGATGTGCTTCCCCAGGCCATCCTCCTGGCAGAACCTCCTCCAGCTTCCCCACTTTGGTGGCCCTGGGAGGGATTTCTCTACCATCTCATGGCTGCCGTGCTCCTAGGTTGACCCCGGGTTGACTTGGTGGCACTCTGCTTCCCTGTGCCTTGATGAGCAAATTGGGGGGGGACAGACGACATGGCTGGGGCTGGACCGGGAGTGGCCCCTCGTTTCCTCCGCTCTCCAACTCCAGAGCGACGGCTGTAGAAACCAAACGAGCTAAGACGCCCTGTCTGCAGATAGCCACGTGCCTCAGGAAACTCTGCCATGAAACCTGGCTCCTTTCCACTGCCCCTGAGGAAAGCTGCTGGTCTTGAGCAGGAAGGGGCAGCGGGAACTCTTCTTCCTTAGAGCTGTTTAACCCATGAAACGGTCACCGTTACTCATCCAGGTAGCAGCTCCACCCCAGATGCACACGCCCCGTGGCTCCAACTAGCCTGAGCCCGGACAGAGCCTTTCGTGGATTTGGGAGCTGCTGAGCCTGAAGAAGCAGCTTCTCTTATTATCACTGCTAAGACATGTAGGTTTGTGCTTTCCAGCCTGTAAATGTCTGTATGTTCTGTACAAGGGGTATTCCTCTTCGCTGCTCTTCTTTGTGGACTTTAAAAACCTCCCCCCAACCAGCTGTTAATAGCATTTTCACCTCTATTTGCATTAAAGTGCTGTTTTTTAAAGGGTCAGTGGTCTCTTGACTCCATCCCAGCATACAGGCAAATCGCCTAAGCCTGCAGCCTGGTTCCTGCTGTGCTCCAGTACAAGGGCTGCTGGTCGCTCCATGGAAAGACAGAGATGTGATGCCGCCTGTAACCATTGGCATGAGAAGAAAGGCGAAGTGAGAGCCTGGTCATTCATCGGGGGCCGGTCCCAGCCCCGAGCCCACTTTTCTTCCCCGCCGGAATGTCTCTCTGTCCCCTGCAGTGTGAGCGACACTAGGCTAAGCAGACGCCCGAGCTCCAGCTGCATGCGGGATGTCCCTGCGGTAGCCTCCGCACAAGCGGGTGCACCAAAAATAGCAGTGGGGGTGAGAGGGGATGCCCGCCCTGTATACGTACCTACGGTCTTGGGCAGGATCAGACAGCCCGGGGGGGAAGGGTGTGGCGGCCCGCTCCTGCCCCTGCACTGGGCTCTCCCTTGCTGCCCCACCTCTGTCCCAGGGTAGCAAAACATTTTGCTAGGTGAGCTGGTCTTGGAATGAAGCGTGCCTCCCTGGGCTTGTTACTGCACCCCTAGGGCTGTGCCCATGGGCAGAGTATTGTACCAGGTTCCACTTTAGGTCTCCATGTGGATATTGTGGGGATGGTGCTATCTAACATCCTAGAGAGTTACTGCCCTTTAGGGATGCCTGTTTATAAGGAAATTTGCTGGCATATAGCCTGAGTTGGACCCTACTTTCTCTTTGTTCCCAGTTCTACAGGCCTTGACAGAACAAGGAGTTATGGTCTCACCTTGCAGTCGGGGAGGTTTAGGTTGGATATTAGGAAAAACTTTTTCACTAGGAGGGTGTTGAAGCACTGGAATGGGTTCCCTAGGGAGGTGGTGGAATCTCCATTCTTAGAGGTTTTTAAGGTCAGGCTTGACAAAGCCCTGGCTGGGATGATTTAGTTGGGGTTGGTCCTGCTTTGAGCAGGGGGTTGGACTAGAACCTCCTGAGGTCCCTTCCAACCCTGATATTCTTTGACTAGAGAGAGAGAATGTAAGTACGTTTGACTGTAGACGGGTGCTTACGGATATAGCGTCAGTGCAGCTGGCTGGCATTATATCCAGCTTGGGGTGACCTATATGATCAAGTTAGTTTGCTAAAAACAGCAGAGTGGCGCTGGTGGCCTGGGCTAGCGGCTCAAGTCTGAGTCTGTTTGAGGTCCTCGGTAGGCGCTTGGTGGCTTACCCAAGTTACACCACTCCCACTGCTGTGGCCACGCTGTTCTCTTTGGTGCTCTAGCTCAGTTAACGCTAAAGCGGATACGTTTGCCTGAGCTGAGGGAATCACATCTCCCAGCTGCAATGCAGATCTACTCCAACTGATGAGGATGGACTTAAGCCTGTATTTAATTGCTTTACTAATCTGGGGCCAGCCTGTCTTCAGACCGAGGAAACCATTTGGCGAGGGACACTCCCAACAGCCGAAAACCAGTTACTTAACAAGTAAAACTTTTATTAAATAAATTTCTGATTCTTTAGACCAGAGCGAGGAGTTTGACATTAAGACATAGCTTGAATCTCACCTGCAACACCGGATCAGTCACATTGGTAGCTGTGATGGAAGAAACTGATCTTAGACACTTAGTTCAAACCAGCTCAACCTAAAATTTCCAAAGTCCTAATTTTTTTTCGTTTTGTTGTTTGTTGGTAATATTTTTTTTTTGTTCAAAATTTGATTAAAGTTCAAACTTCATGAAATCACTTGTAGCAGAAATAAAGAACATCGTACAAATCACGTACATAATAGATGTTAAGTATAAAAATGGTATTTACAATCAGTAAACATGGACGATAGAAACGCACAAACTTTCAATACTTCACCCTCTCTCTCATGTGCTCTCAGAATCAGACAGTGAGGGTTGGTGGCTCTTAAAGAGCATGGGGAACATCTGCACATGGGAATCTGGAGAATGAAGACAGATTATAAAGGTCCCAAGAGAAACTTAGTCCTCAGAGCTCTCTTGTAAAACGTCTCCATCAGTCTTTTCCCCACCAACCCTCTGCTGATGTTGTTTAAACACACGCAGACACACACAAACACACGCAGACACGCACAGGAATGTTCTTTGCACATTATCAAACTCTGGAATAGTTGTTCAGAAGTTGTTTTTTTTTTCTTTTGTTTAAACTTATTTTGGTAGAACCTTGAAGGGAGTGTTTCAAGTTGTTAAATGGATGCTGCTTGTCCGTACGATCCCTACTTTAAGGGAGCTCCAATTAACCAAGCTCAGACCTGGGTTCTGTGCTTAAGTGTATCTATATCTATATCTATATATGCTGCATACGGTATAATTTGTCCTTGGAGGGGAGGAATGCTGAAAAAAACAAAACAACCTCTTTTGCAATGTTCTCCTCCGTGCATCTGCTCTGAAAAGCCTTGTGGAGGGGATAAGAGGTCATCAGCTGGAGTAAACATCGTCGCCAATGGAATGTTTGGTTTGAAAAGGCTAACGCTTGATAAAAGAGATCTATGGTCTGGCCGGAACGTGGAGGCAACGTGGAGGCCATTTCAGGTTTCCATCTCTCTGCTGTAGGATTACAGCGCTCACCTTTGATAGGTTGGGAGAATTCCCTGTTGCCATGGAGAACGATGAAAGTCAAGGGTTCTTTGCTGAGCACAGGGAAGGTCTGCTGTTGCCAGGGATGAGGGGTAACGATACCTTATTTTCCATTCCAGGAGTGCTCAAAACAGGCTTCAGTGCCAAATTCCAGGAGCCTGGTCTCCAGAAGCCCTCTAAGGAGTAAGACTGAGAGCTCTCAATAGCCTTAACCAAGCTGGTGCTAAGGTTGATGGGTGAGTGAATTCTTGAGTTGGCCTGGCCCCATTCCTGGAGGTATATAGTTCGCTCTCTCCTCACCACTTGCTAATACCAAGTGGAGAGAGGGTCTCCCCGTGGCCACGGCCTCTGACAATGTCCAGGCCCTTGTGCAGTCCCCGTCGAGGAGGTGCTGTCCTAGCAGTAACCCTTTCGCTCCTAACTCCTCAGGAGGTGAGGAGGAGGGAGTCTCTGAATGGAAAAGTTTGGTCCTGTGATTTACGTTAAAAAAAAATAGAGACTGTATATATATATATATATATTATATATATATTTATATTTATATATGAAAGGGTGAAAGCCATAATCCCGTGAGTTGCTGTGGTGACCTAGAGACGCAACAATTGAGTTTTCTTGGTCCACGGCACTCCACGCCTCGCCCGAGCAGAAGACAGCCTGGTCCCCATGAGTGGCTACTTCTCTGGCCCCCTCCTCCCGCAGTGATGGCAGTGGTGGCAGCAGCCAGTTGTGACAAGACTCTTCCCGCTGGATCGATGTCAAACCTTCCAACGCGTCTCTTCTCTTCGGAGCGTCACGTTTTTCGGGGTGTGGGGGCAGGGTGGGGCGGAAAGGGGCGATGTCAAAAGAGTTCTTAAATTTACTGGCCTCGCCTGAAATCAGCTTGAAGCAGAAATTCTTCTTCCTCTGGACGGTTCCTTTGCCTGCATGAAAAGAGGGTGGGAGGTTTGACCTTAGGAGAACACGACGGTTTCTCATTGCCTTTGCTCAGCTGTGCCCTTCCTCTCCATTGGAGGAAAGTGACCCTATGTTGTTACCCACCCCTTCAGCCTCCCTTCAGCTCAGTGGTCTGAAGGCACTGACCCTAACACCACTGGATCCCTGTGGGCTGAAGGGACAGCTTCTTTAGCTCAAAGCCTGTACCAGACTCATAAGCCTTCCTACAAGGTCTAGCCACTAGAACCTAGAGGGCAGAGACCACATGGCGGGAGCATGGCTGACACTGGTCTGAGAACTGATTTGACTGCCAGCATAGATGGGGCTCTGCTGCCTTCAATCCGGCTCATGTGCTATGACGGGGGTTAGACAGAGTGCCCCAACCTGTTAGAAGACACGAGCGTTGGCGAGGGACAGCCACAGATGCCGCAGTAACACCAGTGCAAGTGGACGCATCTGCACTGGCAGCCAAAGCAATTACCAAACCCAGTCTGAGAGGATGACCAGGCGTGAGTGGTAGCTGAGGTTCATCATCCTCTAAGCATGTCCCCGCTGAAGCTGCGGCATCTCTAGGGCTAACACAGTATCCCGGGGACAAGGGTTTCTCACATGGGAACGGCTGCAAAAACCAGCTATCGCTGGTCCCTGATACCAAGCAAACTCCATCGTGCTCCATACCCTTCCCCCTGTGCCCTGGCTAGCAAAACCCCTCCATCCTAGGGTAGCCAAATGAGGAAAACAAGCTGTCACCACACCCATGTCCAAACTAAACAGCAGAAATGGTGCTTCACTCCTGTCTCTAACCCAGTGTATTGTCCCAGGGTCCACAGAAAGCAGCGCTGGAAGCACTTTGTCTTTCTGGCTGTATTAGGACATAAGAACCCCTGGTCCGGTCTACTCCACGCAGTTGGATTATTCCCTCCAGTCAATGCTTCAGTCCAGTTTTAAATGACCCAGGTGTTTTACCCTGGGAGACTGTGCTGCCGTCTAAGCCCACTGAAAACAGTCTCTTGGGGTTAATACCCAGCGCTACGGCAGGGCCGTCAGGATGGACTGGGTCTGCCAAACCACTGCGAGCTGGTTAATGTGCTTCTGGCAAGGATCTCTAGAGTCGCGGGGCAGAGGTGGAGGTGCCCCTGGGTGGAGGAGCAGGCGCTGGGCGGGCTGCTGCTTTACCTGTGCTTCAGCACTGAATCCTGGCTTCCCGCGCTGTCAGTAGGGGTGGCTGGCGTCCTTGGGTCGTTTTAACTGAACCTTCAACCTCTTCATTCCGACCTGGAAGCCGTTCATGGCCTGGATGGCAGTCTGGGCACTGGATGGGTTGTCAAAGCTCACAAAACCTGCAGAACCAAGACCAGGGGTAGGGAGAGATTGTTGCGGTTGCTCATGGCTCTAATGCCCCGGTGTCTGACCAGGATTGCTCAGGTGCACTGGCCCAAATCCACCACCTGAGGGTAGCCAAGCCAGCAGAAAACATCCCCCTTCCAGCTGTGCCCCGGGCTACTAGAGTTTGGCTCCGCCACGGTGATGGGCACCTTTGCGCTCTTTGACTGTTGAAATTCAGGCTATCTGGGCATGAGGCCGCATGCCTTGAAACAAACACTCCAGCTGGGGAAAAAGGCAGCGGCCTCCATGGGGCGCACCCTGGCTTCCACGCTGCACTGGCTCCCCATTGACGCCAGCGTCCAGATCCAGGTCTCTGCCCTGCTCTTCCCTGGGATCAGCCTCTGCTGCCCGAAAGCAACGTCACGCCCGGCAGCCAGGATCTCCACGTTCCAGGGACGCTGCTGCGCAGTAGCAGGAGGCTGGTGAGGGCAGCAGACAGGACGGGCGCAGGAGCTGGGCCTAGCCTGTGGTATCTGCTCCCAGCAGAGAGGTGAGACCCCCCCCCAAGGGGTCACCGTACTCCGAGCCACAGTCAGTGCAAGTCTCTGCCCCACCCCGCCATAAATTCTGCGCATGCACAGTAGCAGATCCCCCCCCAACACACCTGTTCACACACACACACAAACACTGAGCACAACACTAATAAAGATAGCAACCAAAACAAGCCCCCAGAACTAACCACGCCCTGTCTCCTCTAGGCTGGTGTGCTGACATATTGCTGGGAGGAGGGGGGGGGGGGGCATGTAAGTGTGCGCGTGCACACACACACACACATACACATACACACTCACTCTCTCTCCCTCCCTCCCTCCTGCTGTAGCCTCCACACCACCCAGAGCCAGGTGCAGGACTTTGGGTGCCCCATACACTGCTGGATCACAGCACTCCATGTCCCAGGGGAGTTCATCCCCTGCCCACCTCGCGCCCCAGATGACAGCTGTCTCCTCCAGCCGTCCCCCCTCCCAGCACGTTCTGCAGCTGCGGGACAAGGCCTTGCTTACCAAAGCACTTGCTCTGGTTGGTGGCTCGGTCCATGAACACCTTGGAGGAGATAATGTTGCCAAAGGGCAGGAACATTTGCATCAGCTCGTTGTCTCCAAACTCCTGAGGGAGGTGGTAGATGAAGAGGTTGCAGCCTTCCGGACCTGCAGTCAGGGACCGGGGTGCGGGGGAGGACACACAAGTGCGCCCAGCCCCCGAGGGAAAGGGGACAGAAATGGGCTCGGCTCAGAGAACAGCTTTGTAAGAGAACCTCTGAAGGGCCATCTCCCCCGCGCCCCCAATGCCCCTACTGCTCTGCTCTGGATCTGGGAGAGGCGCTTAGAGGGCTGTCCCCCCACCCCCATTTGAGAACCACTTATCCCAGCCAGGGCCTGGGAACAAGGCATTACAGCAGGGTTCTGCAGAGCAGCTTCGGGGGTTTCCTAGCCCTGGTTCCCACCGGTGACACTGGACAGCGATGGGCCAGAGCCGGGGCCCCGAGGGGTTTGTTCCATTGACATGACCTTAGCCCTGGTGGAAGCCGCTGGATTGAGAGCCCAGGGGACTCATTGCCTAGGGCAGGACCTTGGGTGTGAAGTCCCACCTGAAAGACGACCACAGGGTAAACCTCAAGGGTTGCGCTGGATATGCCCGGGGGAAGGCTGAGCTGGCACTGCCAACTCAACCGCTAGTCCCAGGCAGCCTCCAGACTACAAACCTGCTGATGAAAGCGGCCACCTGGAGCCTGCCACCAATGCTCCTCCCAAAACATCCGGGAGGAGCCATTGCAGAGGGATGCTGGGGGCTCTCTCTCTATGCTGGGTGTTCATGGAATCACGGCAGGGCAGAGCACTCTGTGGGTGGGGTGATAACAGTGCCCTCATCCCTTCCGGGTCGCAGGATTGAAGGGACACCCTGAGAAATGAATCCCCAGGCTGAGCACCTGGAAAGTCCAAGAAGTGCAGAGGGTGCTTGGCAGTGCCTGGTTCTATCTTCTTCACTGGGGCTGCTTGGAGTGCAAAGGGTTAAACTCCTCTGCCCTCCCTTGCCCTGCTCATCAAGGACCTGATCCAGGCTGTGGGTCAGGCCCAGTGTGATGGAGAACGGCCCCAGAAGGGGGCTTGTGCAATAGATGTGGTTCAGTGGCACCAAGGCTGCCAGCTTGGAAGCTAGGCCATGGCTCCTGTGTTGGGCTTCCCCTGGGCACTGTGGGAAGCCTGCTCCCCCTCCACGGGGGAAATCAGAGCCCGCGAGGCTCAGCTCCCCGCAAGGGAATCCTACGAGCCTCAGCCCCCAGAGCGGAGCTTCCCGTTGTCCCAAGTCCTCACCTTCTCGCTGCTGCTGCTGCAGGATGGGGTGCGGCTGGGGGATGGTCTGGGCTATCGGGGTGATGGTCGTGGTCGGATACATGGCTGTGGTCAATGAGACATAACAAACCAGTTACCCAACGGGACGCGAGGACAAGGGGATTCTGGAGGGGTTGCCATAAAAGGGGGCAGGTACCTGCATATTGCTGAACCCCGGTAAAGGCGGGGTGCAAGGTCTCTGCCACCGAGGGGCTCTGAGCTGGAGAGAAAGAGAGAGGAATGAAAAGGGAAACCTGGGAGAGCTACAGATGCGCTTGCTGATTCTGCCGCAAGCCCAAGGGACCCAGAGCGGCTGCTGGGAGCTCTGAGAAACGCTTTGTTTGGGAAGCTAGGGAAGGTGACTAGTTCTGGCTCCCCGAGGTCTCTGGCTCGTTATGCACAGCTAAGCCCAGACACGGAGAGGGTGAGAGAGAGAGACCTAGAACAAGCAGGGCTGGTGCAGGAGGAGAGAGAAAACACACAGCCTAACAAGAGCTACAGCATTTCACTGGGGTAATGGTGGAGTCGGTCGGATCATCTGGCCCTATGAGCCAGGAAGATGATAATCACAGGCCCTCCCCTTCCTCCGTACCTGGGTAGGGCACGAGGCCGTTGGCATAAACCGTCTCCAAGGTGGGATGGCCACTCGGGAAAGGCACCACCCCGGTGAACCCGTTTGTGATTGGCGCTACCAGCCCCGGAACGGCAGCTGTGCCCAGGAGAGGAGGCGAATGTAGCCCTGAGGGAAAAGGCAAAGAAAGCCCACGTTAGCTTGGCCTCCACACCCCACCAATGACTCTTCACAGCGATCCATGAGCCTCTTCTGGCTGGCACTGCTGCAAAGAAGCTCACAACCATAGAACCCCTTGGACCTTGAGCAGTCTTCTAGTCCAGCCCCTTGCTGGAGCCTCAGCTGGGCTAGACAGGGCAGTGCCATGGGGAGAGGTGCACAATGCCACAGGCCTAAATAGCATCGGTAGGGCACTGCTGTAAAGAAGCTCGCAGCACTGGAGCTCCGCAGACCAGGGATCATCTACTAGTCTGTTACTAGCACAGCGGGGCCTCGTTCTTGGCTGTTACCTGAACACTACGGGGGTAAATAACAACAACCCTAGTAACTCTGCTCTCCTCAGAGTAGAGAGAAATGGGCACCTACCTGAGGTCGGTGCAATAGGGGTGGCTGGCAGCCCGTTTAGACTGACCGCGCCGATCTGCTGGATGTGGCACGGGGAAAAGGTGACGCCTGGGCTCAGGTAACTGCCGTGAGAAGTGGAGAGCACTGTCGTCTGCTGCTGCATCAGCTGGGAAACAAAGCAAAGGGGCGTCCCCTCAGCCTTGGAGCAAGGGTACGTCTAACAAGTTACTCCAGGGCCAGACCCTCGACCCGTTCACACAGCGCCGGCAGGCTAACCCCACCCCAGCGATTATCGCAGCCTCAGGATCTGAGAGGCAGCCACTAGGGGGCACCAGATCCAAACAATCCACCCCAAATTCTAGCGCTCGGCCCCGCTGGCTGGCGGGGCCCTCCCTTGGGATGGGGCTGGGAGAGCAGCACACTGGATACTCCCTGGATACTCACTGGATGCTCCCTGGATACTCACGTGAGCGACGGCTCCTTCGGGGGCAGTTCCACCCCCCCCAACACAATCTTGCAGCCAAACCCCTCTGAGCGTCACCCCCAAATTGGCTCCTGTGGATTTTTATTGTGGGGCTGATTCAGCAGGAGGAAGGAGCCGAGTCCCTGCAGCTGGCTTGGACTGTGTCTGGACGAGCTCCTGGGAGGAGCCGCTCCCAAGAGGTTTATGTCTATGTCTGACCCAAACCTTGGCCTCGACTGAGCTCCCAAACTCAGCCAGATCCAGCTCATAACACCGCCTCCTCTCTGGCCCATCTCTCTAGTACCCTGACAAATCCACTGCCTCTTGGGCCCTTTCTGTGCTGCACATCATGGCAGCAACAGGGCTAGAACTCGAGGAGCTTCCTGGTCTGAAAACCCAGGTCCCTAGAGTTTGAACTAAAGGAGAATCACTGTTAGCAGTATGGGGTCAATGACACACAGCTGGAAAGCTCTGTTTCTGTTCCACAAAAGGCAGTGGTACTGTATACATATTTGACAGCTCATTACAAGAGAAGCCAACAGGCTCTTTGCTGCGTTGTGGCAATAGACCTGCCTCCACCCCATGCTCCTCCTCCCAATCTTGTCTTCATCTACTCATGAAGGGAGACCTTATAAATGAACCAGGCAAGTTAGAGATGCTAAAGGACTAATAAGGCATTTCCTCCTAGCCCTCTCCCACCAGGGGCCCAGTGCAAGGCTGCTCTCTAAGAAGTGTTCCTTAGTGCAGGGTCCGGGATGGTTTTCAATAGCCCGAAGGCTGGGAATTCCACTAGGCAGCTCTGTGAGATCACTCCCCTCACACCCTGCTCGTTGCCATGAGCCAGCTGTTATACATTTGTATTTTGCTCGGACCCATGCAATCCCTTTTAGACTCAGCAGGCTAACAACATACAGCACTCACTGAGGCTGAGAGCACATCACAGAGGTGGCCATAGAAAATCAGAGCAAGTTTGCCTCCAGAAGTGGCCTCCATCTGATGCCACAGAGGAAGGCAAGTCCCCTTCCCCCATAATGGACCTGGCTAACTAGGCAGTGATGCACATTGGCACAGGGGAGGGGAAGGGAAAATTCTTCCTGACCCCTGCAGCCATCCATTGATGCTCTGAAGCATGAGATTTGATTATGTAGCCCTTAGCACAAATAGCTACAAAAGTCATTAATGGCCACAAAATTATCCAGCCCCTTTTTAACATCGGACAGCATCGTTTCTCACAGGCAAGCATGACAGTGAGTAAATGATGTGACGCTTGCAGGGAGCAAGACCTTTGTGTGACGATCGGAGGTACCAGGCTGGGCGCTAATGAGCCAGAGAGAACCCCAAGATCTGCCTGTATCCAGAAGCCTCACTAAAGAATCCCCTTATAGTCACTCCCCTCCTGCCTCTTCTCATTTCGAGTAGACACTGGATCAACTTAACTCTCCCCTTCAGAAGACTGAGAGATGCAGAGCCTTTGCAACCAATGTGGCCCAATGATCAGCAAACACAGGGGACCGAAGAGATGAGTTTTAGAGTCAAGGAGTTGGTAGCTCCTAGATATCTAAATCTAGCTTGAGCGCCTCGTCCGGTCACTGCTGTTGAGTAAAAAGAGGAGTTGGCTAAGTTGTGGTGTTAATGTCTCTTTAAGTGGCATGAGCAAGGCCTGCTGGAGCAGTATTCAGCTCAGTGGGCCAGCAGTGGGATGGGTGGGAGGATCATAGAATCACAGACATGTCGGGTTGGAAGGGACCTCGAGAAGCCATCGAACCCAGCTCAGGCAGGACCAAGTAAACCTGGCTTGGTAGCTCCCATGAGATCTACAGAGGGCGGGAGGGGAATCAGTAACATGTTTTGGCTTCTGGGCAGTAAATTCCCTTCCCTGAAGATTGCCTGCGCACTGCAGTAGGAGTCACCACCCATGTTGCTTATCCGTGCAGAGTGCAGTCTGACAGCCACTTCCTCCCACCCCAAAGGAAATGACCCGGGTGAGGAGGGTGAACTCCCTGCACTACAGCTATCGCCCCAGAGCCTCTAAGCAGAGCCCTCTCCATGCTAACGAGAAGCCCACAGAACCGCCATCTGGGATGCCACATGGACACTCGCTGGAGGAAGCTGCTTGTCTGCCTATGAACCTGGGTGGTCCCACACGTGTGGTTTTCCCAGTGGCCTCTGCTTGTAAGCAAAGCAGGGATAAGCCTGGTGGTTACTGGCCTGGAGACCTCCTAGGCCAGGCAAGTCGGGGTTGGGAGTGTCGTGGCAATCTCAGTAGGCAGAACAAGAGAGGGCATCAAACCAGTACCCCAGGTTGGTGCTGCATGGCGCTGTGCTCCAGGAGGTGCCGTCTTTGGGAGGCCAAGTTAAGCCAAAGTCTTAACCACGCAGGGTCACAACAACTGTTTTCCTTCTCTGCCCCATTTAGGGGATGGCCCTCCCCATGGCTTCAGCCCAGAGACCCAGCGAGTCACAAGCTGGCAAGAGACCGCTGGCGTATAACGGAGCAAACCGATCAAAAGAGTCTCCCATGGGATTATGCAGTGCCACCCTCCTTAGCTGCACCGATACATTCTAAAACTGGCAGCCACTAGGCCAGGGTGCAGCCACAAGCATCAAGTCTTCTGCGTCAGTGCTGCCCTGGAAAACCCTGTCGCTGTTTCCGAGCTCAGCTGAGCTCTAACTCAGCACAAGCCCCGTCCCTTAAGGCTGCTCATTGGACTGACGTTCAGAAGACTTCTGCAAGGACTCTGGTAGCAAATCCCTCCCCGGCACCAGCCCTCCTGTATACGATGTGGGGCGCTTCAAAGGGTGAACAGGGCAGAGACCCACAACACCCCGATGTAGTGAGGGCAAGAACAGGCCAGGATCCCACCTCCAGAGAGAGGAGAAGCCAAAGATCAGGACAAGCCCAAGGTCCAAGGGAAGCAACAATCTCAGATTAAAGGCCCAGGGCTGGGCAACAGTCAATGAGAAGAGAAGGGGGAAGAATGAGAATAAAGCCAAAGGGAAGGAAAGCAGGCCAAGCCAAGAGTCAAGGAGGAAAAGGCCAGGAATAGTCAAGGAGAAGGAGTGGGAGGCAGGACAAGGCAGGAGTGAAAGAGAAGATGAAGGCCATGCCTAAAGTCAAAGACCTCTCACGTCATGACTCCCTTCCCCCTGACCCTGCCACCCCTGTCTGACCCACAACCTAACACGCAAACCAGAAACTATCGTGGACAAAAGCCCCCCACTGCGCCAATGCTGGGCCCCTCAGGTAGGAACTTGTTACAGCTAAACTGGATCAAAGGTGGCCAAGTTGGACGGGGGAGCTGGAAGCAAACCCTGGGGTGCTGGAGAAGGCGATGCTGATAGCTCAGTACAAGGCATCGTCCCATCCAGGTCCTTACTGAACCAGCGTCCCAGTAGCAGGGTGCTGGTGAGAGGGGAGGCGGCATCATCTGAACGACACGTAACACCAAGGTCCTGACCGTTGCTGATCGTTACAGATCCTGCAATCATTTTTCATGAGAATAGTCCACCAGCCAATCCTGGCCAAGGCCCAGCTCACTCGTGCTGGCTCCCTGAACTCCCCAGAACTGGGTTCAAAAAAGAACTAGATAAGTTCATGGAGGACAGGTCCATCAATGGCTATTAGCCAGGATGGGCAGGGATGGTGTCTCTAGCCTCTGCCAGAAGATGGGGATGGACGATAGGGGACGGACCACTCGATGATTCCCTGTTCTGTTCATTCCCCCTGGAGCACCTGACACTGGCCACTGTTGGAAGACAGGATACTGGGCTAGATGGACCCTTGGTCTGACCCAGTATGGCCATTTTTATGTTCTTATGGGTCTATCCCAGGCACAACCAGCCAGGAGAGAAATATAACAGAGCCAGGTATGTTCTCTTCGATTCAAAGACTCCACGGCAGGCCAGTGCAGAGAGAAACATTCCAGAGCCAACTGTGTCGGACAAGACACTAGGATTTTCCTGAGCCCTGCAGCAAAAACTCAGTGAGAAACTCGCGGGGACCTGGATTGCTAGCACTCTTGACCCGCTGACAACAATCAATCCCAAAGGCTGAGAGCAACACACCCAACCCAGGGACACGGTACTGAATGCTAGAGAAATACATCACAACTCGAAGACAAGGCCCAGGCATCCTGGCTCCAAAAAAGCTCCCAAACCAAGGGAATGTCCACACTGCAATCCCAGGGTGGACTGCAGCTTGAGTTGATGTGTCCAGGATAAGCTTTAATCTAGTGAGGCTGGGTCCCGGAGCAGCGAAGCCGCGGCACACCCGTCAGCATGGGGTAGCCTGGGACTGCAGAATAGACAGGCCCTACCAGAGAAATACACCAGGGCACGCTTGAACTGTCTCTCAGGACTCCCAGACACTGCGACCGGTCCACTAGCCTCAGCAAGCAGGGTACTGAAGTAATAAACCACAACTCAGAAAGGAGACCAGATCTCTCCTGGGGGACCTTCGGCCAGACAGTCACACCCACTAGGAGAAACACATTGGGGCCGGATTGGGTGTCTTGCTCAGGCCCTGCAGCACAACAGGCTGAGAAGGGGACCCAGGAGACCACAGCAGACCACTCTGGGGCCAGTGGGTCTCTGCCAGCCCTGGTCTCCGGGGTGTCACGCCACGGCGATAGGGCCCCCCGATACTCACAGCCTGCGCGTACGCGCTGTATGGGCTGAACGGCAAGGTGAGAGACGGAGTGAAAATCCCCAGCTGCCCCACCATTTGCTGCATCCGACGTAGAGTCCTCTCCTTATCGGTGTCAGCAAACTTCACCACTAGACTGGAGGAGGCACCCTATGCACAGAGAGAGGAGACAGAGACAGAGATAGAGAGAGAGAGAAGAGCACAGCAGTGAGGGCATCGGGCAGCGTTGGCGGGAGAGGCAGCACAGAGAGGAAGAGAGGAGGAGTGTCAACAGAGCAGCAAATGTCAGAGGAAAAGACTCAGGCTGAGATCCGACCCCGAGAGCTGGGGGAGCCCTGCCCACACACACAAGCTGGTGGACACAGCTACAGACACGCACCCAAGAAAACGCGGTTGCTGCAGCAGGGATGTACAATGGCGCCCAGACGCTGGTGCAGCGCCGAGCATCCGGCTGTCCTCACAGCCACAGGACACACAGCCGCAGATACTGGCAGTGAGGTGACAGGAAGGCACCGGTACAGCACCGGCGTACAGGGCACATACACACAACTGTGTATGCAGGCAAACAAGCGACACATGCATCCTAGAATAGCAACCGCCTTGGCAATGCAAAGTCCCACAGCACCCCGGGTGACGTGGAGAGTGTCTACGGCAGCCATCACTCCGGCACACAGGACAGAAGTTTCCCACTCCCACGCATGTACAAAGCATGTACACCCATGCACACCACACCCCAGAATACTCACAGTCACACCCACTCGGGACACAAACGAATACTCCTTTCTACACACACCCCAGCCCCGGGTGACGGAATGGCAGACAACAGGGGACACACACCACCATATGCACAGGCAGAGTGGATATGGCTGTACTCTGTCCCAGGGCACCCCTAATCACACTGACCCCAAACCGCTCACAGATACACACTCCTGAACTCTAACAGCCAGGTAACAAGGCGGCACATCACGGCCACATGCCTATCGGAGCCCAAACACACACACGCCCTGCCCTTTCCGCTCACAGTCAGACCTACTGCGGCAAATACAACCCCACACCGGCCCCCCTGCCTACGATAAACAGGATGATGGGATGCACTGGGCTTACACAACCGGACCCGCGGGTAGAGCAGTAACACACACTCCCAGTAACACATACATGCATGTGCCTGTTGCTCGGCTGAGCGGTGACGCGGGTCCCCTGCCCCAGGTGGATGGGGAGCAGGGGTGTGACGGGTACCTTGGGCTCATACTCACAGGCATCGTCTGGCTGCCGTGCAGTGCATGGATGGCCGCTTGAGCCTCTGTGTGAGACGAGAACTTGACAAAGGCACAGCCTGGAGAGGGACAGAGAGCAAGGGAGACTGCAGGTGAGAGCAAACCCGAGAGGGAGGCCAGGAGCCAGACAACACCTGCACACCGGGCAGCTGGCCCGAGGCTGGATCCGAACCGGCCCAGAGTCTGAGATCTGGATGCTGCTGCTCAGGCCGATCCCTGCAAAGCATTCCAGGGCCAGGGGAGTAGGACAGCTGGAGGGAGGGAGGATGGCTTGGCAGGTGCTCCGGCTGATTCAGGCAGAGAGCTGGGCACATCAACGCCGGCTGACCCAGAGACTCACCCCATGCCACGTTCCTCCTCTCCGAAGCAGGGCTCTCCTCTTCCCTGCCCCCCGCCGTCTTTGGCTGGGAAACAGCCCTGACGGACAGACCCGCCCGGCGCAAGGGTTGAGTTGGGTGCACCCCGGCGCGCGGAGACAGCAAGGCAGCGTCCTACCGGTGGAGCAGGCATGACCGACAGAGGAGACTCGCACCTTTACTGTTGCCATCAGGTCCCCGGAGCACGGTACATTCGTCAATGACCCCAAACGGTTCAAAGAGCCGGAGCACATCATCCTCAGACTGCTGCTTATTTAACATCCCCACAAACAGCTTCCTGTCCCCTAGGGGCAAACACAGAAACATCAACCTTCTGTGAGTCTCGCGGCTCCGAGGACACGGACACGGGGCATCCGGCCTTGGGTGTGTAACACACGGGCAGGTGAGTTACTTTCCCGTGGCCACACTTCATCCCGGACAGCAATCCAATGAGGTTCCTGTTACATCAAGCAGGAATCCAGCCCCCTAAAGGGTAATCACTCTTTGCGCTTCCTTAGCTCCTTTCATCAGAGGATCTCAAAGCACACTGCAGATGTTAAAGAGTGAAACCTCACAGGCCCACCCCTGGAAAGGTGGGTATTATCCTCCCCACATGACAGGTCAGGAAACATGATTTGCTCAGTGGGTCTATGGCAGAGGTAGGGAATGGAACCCAGGAGCCCTGACTTCTAGTTTCTCTAGTTTCTAATGACTAGAGAGAGACTAGAATCCCAGAGCTGTAGTGCCCAGCTCCCACATGCTCTAACCCCTAGACCCCTCTGCATCTTGAGACAGAAAAAGAACCCAGGTGTCCTGGCTCTCAGTTTCCCACACTCGAGAACTGTTGCCAAAGGGTTGGCACTAATGCCAGGGAAATGGGGGTGGGGGCAGAGGGAGTATGAAAATCCACCCCTCTCCCTCCCACTGTCCACAGGACATGTCAGTCCTGGGGGGAAAGGGGATGAAAAACACATGGCTACATTCACATTAGGCAGCAAGTCACTTTGGATGATTTCATCGTAAAGGAGAAACTCGATTCAAGGTTACTGTGGGAGAGTTTATGGGGACAAGAGGTGGGGGAACGGAAGTGATGACAACACCAGGGTGCCTTCTTCCTGTTCCCACCCCTCCCTACACCCTTCTCCATCACCCCACACAAAGCACCCCCCCCATCCAGCCAAAGCCCAGGCTTCAATGCTAACATCGTCCAGCCGGGTGTCATTAGGCTGGAGAGAAACATGGCGTCCGGTTGCGTGGGAAGCACGGAGCTCTGGTCTCAAGATCACACCAGCCAGTTACTCCCAGTGCCTGACCCCAGGGATGATCCTGCCCCCGCATCCCGCAGAGGGGTCATGTCACCAAAATGGTTAAATACACCCAGTGGACCGCGCATGGGAGAAACACCCTGCGGGGAATGTGTGTCAGGATGAGGTTTAGGAGGAGCAGCGAGGGAGGACTCCTTATTGTTAGTGACAGGATCAGAGGGGCCGGCCTCCCACGAAACCAACTGAATGTGACGTGTGTCAGGGAAAATAGCGAAGAGGCTGCTAGCTGCTTGAGAGTGCAGTGACCTGAAAAACAACAGGCCTGCAAGCGACAACAGCATAGGGGAAGGCGGGGGTATGGGGGGCGGGGCTTTCATGCTGAAGGCAGCGCCCACCGGCTCAGAAAGTGGCTCCCCACCTAGGTGACCCAGTGCTGCGTCCCCCACACACATATGCGCACTCATGGGGGCATGTGAGAGGAGGGCCCCCACGTGCCGGGCACGCTTACACAAAAGCGCACCGGGAGACACATGCGCACACCCGTGAATAATGGATGTGACCACACACGGGCTCATGCACGCCTGGCAACACGCGCCGTGCAGCGATGCTGCGGCCGCTCTCAAAGCCCCGTTTCCAGAGCACGCGAGAGCGATGTGCAGCCAGCCGGAGGCACCCTCCTGCTGTACGGTCAGCGTGCGGAGACGGACGTACAGCTGCGTGCACACAAGGCATTCGCTCCGACAAACCTCCGGGTCTCATTCAATGTCAAGGGATTTTCATGGGACAAGCTGCCCTCTGGTCAACTTGATTGAAAGGGTTAAAAGTCACAGGCCTGGCTCTTGATTTACAACAGGGTGAGTGACCAGAGAATACAGCTCCATGTTTCTAGACAAAATTTCCTAACTGATGCTCTTTGCAACTCCCCAGCTTATTAGCACTGCAGAGAGTTTTAAAGATTTCCATTTGCTTGTCACTGTTGTACCCTCCTCTCTGCCCCTGGACAATGAAAACAAATGGGACAGTTTCATTTTGGAGTGGCTAGCCTCATTCATCTTATGATGAGTATTTACTATTTGTATCACGGCAATGCCTAGCAACCAGAATCAGGACCCCGTGATGCTAGTTCGGGGTGGGCAAACTGCAGCCCGTGGCCACATCCGGCCCGTGGAACCGTCCTGCCCGGCCCCTGAGCTCCCGGCCAGGGACACTACCCCTGGCCCCTGCCCTGTTTTTCCACCTCCCCTGCAGCCATGCCAACGTGTGGGCAGTGCTCTGTGGGGGCGGGGCTGCGTGCTCCCATGGAGTAGCATGTCTGGCTCTGGTCAGGCCACATGGCTGCCAGACAGGCTGCTCTGAGAGGCATGGTAAGGGGGCCGGGGCTGAGGATTTGGATAAGGGACAGGGAGTCCAGAGAGTGGTCAGGGAACAGGGGGCGGTTGGATGGGGCGGAGGTTCTGGGTGGGCCGTCAGGGGACAGGGAATGGGGGGGTGTTGGATAGGTGTAGGAGTCTGTCAGGGGGCAGGAGTGTGGATAGGGGTCGGGGCAGTCAGGAGACAGGGAGGAGGGGGGTTGGGTAGGGGGTGGGGTCTTGGGGGGCAGTTAGGGTGGTGGGGTCTCAGGAGGGGGCCATCAGGGGACAAGGAGCAGGGGGGGCTTAGATAGGGGGTGGGGTGGTGGTGGGCTAGTTAGGGATGGGGTGGGTTTCTGGAGGGGGTGGTCAATGGACAAGGAGCAGGGTGTTGATGAGTCATGGGTTCTGAGGGGGGCAGTCAGGAGGCACAGGAAGTGGGAAGAGGCAGATGGGGGGGCAGGGTCCAGGCTGTTTGGGGATGCACAGCCTTCCCTACCTGGCCCTCCATACAATTTTGCAACCCCAATGTGGCTCTGAGGCCAAAACGTTTGCCCACCCCCCGAGCTGGGTGCTGTAGAGCCAACTAAGAAGGAGCCAGCTCTGCCCCAGATAGCTCACAGGCGAGGTGCACTTCAGGAAGCAACAGGTGGACAAGACAAAGTGGGGTGGGGAGGACAAGGTAATAAAACGAACCAAGCTGAACAACCGCTTGAAATGTTCAGGGTCTCATGCACACGTGCTAATGCAGCAGTGTCAGGGTTGCAAACACTGCAGGGTATATCTTTAAAACCACATCAGTGCTGGCCTGACCTGGAAAAATATCAGGGAACAATTTCTATTGAGCTGAGACACTGTCAAAAGTCTGGTAGTTTAACAAATACCTAAACGCTGGGACAAAACTGACCTGCTGGAATCCCTTACAATACATTCCTCAAATACCCAGTCCATCAGATCACGAACCAGCCCCAATTTCTGCCCACCAGGCTATCTTTCCTGCCCAGAGATGGTCAGAATGGGATGGGGCAGCAACTGGAGAAGAGATTTATATTTTTTAAAAAAATGTGTTAGGTTCATAGATTCCAAGGCCAGAAGGGACCACTGCGATCGTCTAGTCTGACGGCCTGTAGAACACGTTCCCCCAATCATTCCTATCTGAACGAGAGCCAATCTTTCAGAGAAAACATCCCGCTTGATTTTCAAATTGCCAGAGATGGAGAATTGAGTTGGGATTTGTGTTTGAAAGATGATTGGCAGTTTGGATCTGGATCTAATTTTACCCAAAGCAAGATTATTTTTGGCCAGGGAGGGGTGGAGGGAATGAATGGCGTTGGGGAGTGAGGATTTCAGATAAACGGTTCCATTTTGGGCCTGTCCCATATTTTAATACAAATGCCTGTAGGCTGCAATTGTCTCAATGAGAATGATCCTGGGCAAAGCAATATTCCTTTGGAACGATGAAGCACTAACTTGCATTGGACGTATGTCAAAAGGGGACACGATCAACTTGAAAGCGGTAGGTTTTAAAAATCAATTGCAAGTCATTTCAGGTTCTCCACCAGCCTCTTGCCCGCACCATTTTTCCTGGGTTTCTTTTTTCATAAATGCTCCTGTTTCTCTTGTCGCGGCATGAAAGACCCACACAAACAACACCTAATGTTTCCCACTCTCCCAATTTTATCACAAGTCTTGCAATATTTGCTGGGGCTGTTCCTGAAATCTCCAGCTCTGGGAATCCTGTGATTATGTGTGACTCTCGCTTTCATTTTTTTTTTAAATGTAAGCTTCTATCCCTCCTAGTTGTGGTGTAAAGCTTGAAAACATTAACTCTTAAAGACCAAAACATCAGAAAGCAAATAAAACAATCTCAACTTCTTCTCTTTTTTTTTGGAGCCTAACTTATGAATGCTGGGAATTGGCAATACCGCAACAGGGGAAACTGACAAATGATGACATGGGGGGAATTTCACTTAGTGCTGTCCAATATGTAAACTGGAGGGAGGAGAGAGAAATAAATATTTACCCCCTTTAATCCTTTTCTGTTAATAATGGTAGGTTAACAATGTGGAAGACTTTTATTTTGATGCCGTCACTTTAATTAAAACTATTTTAATGATTAAGGCAAACCTCTCACTCCCACTCCCCCACCCCCAGAGCCCAGCCCCAATGTCTCAGCTAATGTTCTTGATTGCATTTTCTGGGTAAATGCTGCAGTGCTTTCCTCAAAGCCCTCACCTGGTGCCTAGTCCCGTCCTATTACGGGGGGCATCAGCAACCACTCTGAAGCTGAGCATCGCTGGCTGAGCTCAAACCGCACCCAGTTCTGCAGCTGGCCAAGCCACCAGGAGCTCCCTGGATCTGAAGCAGAGAGGCTACTGCATTATTGGCCTGGCCGGTGGAGCTATTGCAAGCCAAGCTGTGGGTCCCTCTCTGTCTCAGCCCCATAGTTTCCCCCCCCGCCCCTTTTTCTCCACCATCTTTCCAGCTCCTCTTTTTCACCTTCTGATTGGCAATTTCCCAGGCTGTCCAGCAACCACGAACATTGTCTCTTATCCCCGACTGTTGGAGTTGGAGTTCCCATGGAAACCCATTCTCGGGCAGGCCGTCATTCAGGCAGGTTGGGGAAGGGAGGGGACTAGCGCCGAGTGGCTTTTTGATGGAGCGATGACGAGGACCACTGGAGGGTTTTAAGGCTGAACAGTTCAGCCATTAGAGAGAGAAACAGCAGGGGATGCTGCTCCTGTTTAAAACCCAGTGGAATTAGGTCATCTGGCCAAACAGCTGTTGGCGGAGGCTGGTGGGGAGGGGGAGAGAAGAAGAGCAGGGACGGCTCTGGGAGAGGGAGGCAACCCCCTTGCGTGGCCTGTTACGGATGGGATGGTTCCCACGCTCAATCTCACTGGGAACGTGGGGCGCTTCCTCGTCGCTAACCCAGTGCTAACGGGCTCGGGTGAGCAATCGCTATCCGCTCAGAGCGCTCGGTGGCTCATGGGATATCAAGCCGGCCCCTTCCCCCGGGCTGGAAGCGGAGGCGGCCGGGATGTGAAAGCTCATGAGCCCTGCCTTGCAAAGGACCAGCTGACGGCAGTCGCCAAAGAGGGACCAGGGTGCCAATTGTTCCTCTCATTCAGGGCCCTCCTCTCAACTCCTTGCCCCCAGCAGGGGTGGGATTCAGGGGACACACAGGCCTAACCTCCCCCGGTATCCACAGCAGGCCACGGGGGGAGGCAGTCTCTGAGCACATGAGGCGGAGAACAGGGCGTTCCTCTCCCAGCTCCATACGGGTGGGTAATTCACTGCGATAAGGGTTTTAAAGCTGCCCCAGGCCTGGCTTTTGTCCTTTTCTTCTTCATCAATCATCATCATTATGATTATTTTCTAAAATCCCTCAAACTCAGGTAAATTGCTGATTATTTCTCCCATGCCCCGGCCTCCCTGTCTTGCTCTGGTGAGCATTTCCCTTCTCCTCTGACTCTCTTTCCCTTTACGGCTTCTTTCCTCTTCCTCCTTGCTCTGTTCTTCCCAATCCTTCTCAGTTTATTCCTTCCCTTTTTCATTTATTTTTTCCTGGTCCTGCCATTTATTCTCTCTTCTTCCCTTCCAATCTTTCCCGTCTCTCCCTAGCCAGCGTTCCCTTCCAAACCTCCCGACAGATTATCAGCAGGTTGATTTCACCCAGCTCGATCTCCCACCCAGCTCCCCCTTTAGTCCCTCCCCAGCCATGCTGTTCTCTACAGGTTTTTATGCCGCCCTCCTCACCACCGCGGCATGTGAGCACCTTTCAGCATTAAGCACCGTGACTCACATCTGTCACACGGGGTTTGTTCTCTCTCTCATCCTCTCCCCAGAGGGAGAACTGGGTATGCAGGGAATCGGGGGTGGGGGGTTGTCTGGAAAGGCACAGGGGGGCTGCTGCATGTGTGTCAGAGCAGGCAGGTCACAGAGGCAAACTGTAGTGACCACGTGGCGTGGAAGGTGGGGAGGTTTATGGTGATCCCCTAGTTCCTGGGGATTTCATGCCACAGCTTTGGACTGCGTCCCAAGAAAGCGCTGCCTCCTGCCCAGACCAGCATTGCCCCTACACTAACCCTGCCAGGGCTAGCTCGCCATTCTGGAAAAGCGCCTTTCCCTTCGCAAGCTCCAAGGGACTGCCTGGAAGATGTGTTCTTCTGTACAGGTTTAATAACGTCATCTTTGCAGTACCTCCCCTCCGAACACACTGATCTAACCCATAAAAATCACTCAGCGTGGGACGAGTGAATTCACTTCCCGCAGTGGACAAAAGGTGTCCTCAGTTAACCTGTAGCGTTTGAGGATGCTATGCAGCACAGCAGGAGTCTAGGGCATTGGAGGTGCCATATCCAATCACACGGCTAGTCAATCAACCCTAGCATCCTGCTTCCTGTCATGGCAAGCGTAGGGGAAAGATTCCTCTCCCAGTCATAATGCGCCTAAGCAGTTATGTAATGTTCTGTGTGCACGGACGTATGTTTAACAGGGCACATATCCTCAGTATGTCACTCGTGTCTGCGGCACGCTGGAGTCAGGAATAGAACGATAATACTTAGCACTTGTTGAAGTATTTTTGATCTACAACACCTCGGTCAGAGAGGGAAGTATTGTGATCTCCTCTGCTTTAACAGATGGGGAAACTGAGGTACAGCGTGATTTATTAAAGGGGCAGTGTCAGGACAATGGGGGCTAAAAAAGCTGAACACCCATAGAAACATTTTGAATTTTTTTTTTAACTTCCAGGGGGAAACTTTAAAGAATAACATCCCCCTGTTGTGTCAGAGGCTCAGACCCTATTAATATTGGGAAAGCACCAAAGAAATGGACTAAGACAAAAGTAAAATGGACAAGCCCAGAGGTGCCAGACCCTTTGTGCAGGAAGGGTTGAATTCCAGAGCTGTTGGTTCAGGCTCTCTGCAGACTCAGGCAGAAAGCACTGCATCTGTTTATATTCGGGTCACATTTGGAAGGTGAGTTGTGCAATGATGAAGCCTAAAAACTTTTTTTTCATGAAAACTGGGATTCTGCAGAATCTGAATACACCCCGAGAGTCACCCATATCCACCAGACGGACCAAGTGTCTGACCCCACTGGACTAGTCCATTTGTAGAAAGGGAGTGAAAGGCTAAAAGTCTTAAATAATGAAAACCTAATTAGACTTTAATTAATCCCTCCTTCCCCATTTTAATAATCTAGGGTGTGCAAAGAAACAGGAAAGGAACATAAAATATAACCTGAGATTTGCACTTGAAGTGACTCGTCTAAAGCCAATGAATCCATATAAGAGCTGGGATTAATTAGAATGTAGGAATCAGTTGTTTGTGGTGTTTGTAGCCATGCACAACAGGGTTCTGATACATGAGTGGAGTTCCTAGGTGCTCTCATAATACACCTCCCAACAACTCAGAAGTTCCTGGCTCCCAGTCTAGAACTCGTACCATTTACACCACAACTCTGAGTGGAGGCTTCATGCACAATCTGTATCAGATGTATTCAGGGAGTGTTCAAGAACAGCTGGAAACCTGGGACAAAGACACAAACCGATTGTCACAAGGAAAATAACCAGCGGGGAAGATGCAGGCCCCCGGTTCTGCACTCGTGATGTCACTTGCTTACAAGAAACAATGTGAGATAACCCCAGGCTTGCATGGGATGTGGGAAGTTACGGCTGAGTCAAAAATGTGCAGTCCGAGGGCACCAGGCTAGCAGGAGGCAGAATATACTGCAACAAGGTGCCTGCCACAATTTAGCCATGAAAAAGCCAGTCCCTGGAATCCCATGGGGCAAGTTGGCTCTGGTGTGATCCGAGGAACGTTTTTCTGAGGTTTCTTTCCAACCAATGGTAATAAACGGAACAAGACTGCCTGGCCCACGCCCAGCGTGGCCGCTGATCTTTGCCTCTCCAGGGGGCAGCGTTTCTCCATCGCCAAGTAAGACCGCACTATCCCGATCTGCAGACCTTGTTGCGTCTTCTCCAAGAATGGGGGTTCCAGCTGAAGACTTGGTACTCGGATCACCAGTTCTTAGCTGGGATGAATCCAAGAGTGTGGCCTGGTGGGATGGGTCTCAAGTGCCGCTTTAACTCTGCCAAGTGGCTGGACCCGTGTGCCCCAGATGTGCACAAAGAGGAAGCCGTGAGGATGTTAAGGGGCACCCACCCCAGGGTGTTAACATGGTTAGAAACCACAGAAGTGAGATGCAGCCTTGGAACGAGAAAGGACAACTTGGGGTCCAACAATGGCCCCTCGGACGTGCCCCAGCATGGTGCTTGGGGGTCCCCTGTTGCTGGGAGACGGCCTAATTAGAATGCGAATCAAGGCTAAAGTCCAGACTGCTTGTGGCCGTTAACAATCCCCTGGTATTCTTCACAAGCTCAGGGCTCTTAGCCCCCAAATCACGGCCAAATCTGTGTAACAGAATCTACATCCTGCCTCCCTAGATTTCCCACGCCATTTCAGTCAGATACAATAGTCATCTCCCTGCCCTAACCTGCAGTGTGGCTGCGAAACAGATGCCAAGTTCCAAAGGTGGCTGCATTTCAGTGATGAGTGAAGCGATCCCAGGACATCATCATAAGGCTTTGAGCTCCTTCTATGGAAATGCAAGACATTATCCCTACCCTTCAGCTGGGAGAGAAGTAGCCCAGGTCCTGTTTCAGTTCTGGCTCCCTAGCCTTCATCCTCCTGTCCATCAAAGTCCCTGGCAGGTGGCCAGGCATATCTGGGGGTTGCTGTTTCAGACCTTTTTGGTCTCTGTGTCCATGAGGACAATAGACCGTATCCTTTGAACACAGTTCCTGCTGTATCCGTATGACGCATGACCACTGGAGAAGGAACCTCCTTGGGGCTGTGCCCAGGTGGGAGGCTGGAGGCTGACAGCCAGCGTGAGGTGGCTGAGATTCCATTCTAAGAGCATTAGCTTTCTTTGAAAGGCCAGGACCAAGGTAAGTTATGGTGAGCTGCAGTAACCTTTTTGCAGAAGGTTTGCATTTGTATCATGCCCGGCTTAGGATTCCCACTCCTCTCCCCCAGCCCCATTCCCCGCAGACTTGGTAGTAAACTCCTTTGCTTGAAACCTGACAGGGAAACAATAAAGTCCATCTCCGCCTGCCGTCTGCACGAAAGGCGCTGGGGGCATCTGAGACAGATGGGAGCTCAGCTGCGCCTGGGCTGCTGGGAACTTGCTCCCGACTCCTCATTTATTCCTGCACTGTCATTCCCAGACAGGAAGGAAGATTTGCACTGTAAATGCAGGGAGGAAGAGGAAAGGAGGGGACATTTCTCAGCCTCCCTTGCAAGCCCATTGGCATTCACGGCTGTAACGCAGGGCAGAGTGGACTGGTGGACTCAGGGAACTCCCCAAACAAGTAATAAGTAGAAAACAGGCATGAGAATCAGAAGGGATGAGATCTTCTCTGGTGGGGCTGGGGCGGGGGAATAAAGGAAAACATCAAGAAAGGAAGCAGAGCGGTGCTGAAAAATGGGAAGGAAAAGGCAGTTTTATGCCACCATTGTGCCCTCTGGGTTCTGGGCTGCCTCAGGCACTGGTGTAGAATACAGGGGTCAGCATGGAACTCCTAAATGCAGGCAGGACTTTGGATTAAAGGGTCATAGTCTTGTAGGATGGATCTAAGTGGAATTTTAAATGAGAAGCACTATTCTTCTCCCATGCCACATGTACACACTTCATTGCAAACTCCCTGTTACCTCTTAGACCTCGATAGCAAACTCTCCTTGCCACAGTAAAAAGCTGCAGGCTAGTTCTGGGCCTCCCTCAGCTCCCTCCACCCCACCCTCCAGAAGTGGCTGCATTTCTGTGGTGTCATGTGTGTATAATTTGTAGATTTATTGGAGAAAATTTGAAATAAAATTCAGAGACTTAGAAAATCAAGACTTCTGCCTTCTGGCTTAGAATTTCCAAAAACGGTTCAAATTTTCAACAATAATAATGAAAAAAAGAACAGGGAAAAAAACACTAGTGAATTTCTTTTTCAGGTGTCATCTTGGAAAAACTGAAGCCTTTTGGAATGGAAACAGGTCCCACACCCAAAAAAAGGGATCTTGTTTCCAATCCAAAACAACTTCCAGCAGTTTTGAAATGCAAAATCCTTTGGGCTGCAAATCAATTTGCATTTAAACAAGTGAAATCTTTTTATGTTGAGTTTTTCTTAAAATGTGAAAAATGGCTATTTTGGCACCAATATCATGAGAAGGGGGAAAAAAATCTTCCTCTGTTCAGAGCTGTGAAATGGAAATAAAAACTTTTTTAAAAAAATACACAAATTAAATTAACATTTTTGACTCATTTTTCCCCTCTCTAACAGTGGCTGGGATGCTTTGGCATGCAAGTTGCTATAGAAATGTAAGATAAAATTAATATTTAATAAAACAGTCACAAGGATATTTTTTTAAAATAATAAAGATCTTGCTGTAGGGAAGGCAAAAATAATTAAGCAGCAGTTTGTGATACTGTTACTCCATTTGAATAGTGCTTTCCCCATGAGCATTGGCCCACCAAAGTCAGTGGCAGTACTTGGGGAGGAATAAGCTATGGGTTGTAACAGGATCATAATCTGGTCTTACACAGGGAAAGAAAGGTCTTCTGCAAACACCACTGACAGCTTTGAACTCAATTAAATGATCTAAGAAGCAGCATGTCTCCTTTTGCTCCCCAAGGAGCAAAGTAGGGACAGTCATTATTATTATTTTGACCAGCCACTACAGCGTACTTAGCACTTATACAAATATAGACAGATGTACGGTCCCTGCCCAGACGAAATTATGGTCCAACACAGATGCAACAAGCTGACGCACAGACAGGCCCTGATCCTGCACTCAGATCCATCCAGGTGGATTCCTGCACTGATGGGGGAGCAGTGGTAATTCTCAAATTGCAGCATCGGGGCCTTAATTAGGCATGGCAGGATTTGATTTTCGATCGGTAAATGTCGGCGATCCTCGTCAGCTTCTCTCCCTACTCATGTGTTGCAGTCCTTGGCAGAGTTCCCCAGGGCAGCTTGAGAGGAAGAGCTGGCTGAATATTAACTCCACCCTTCCCAACACATCAGCAAGCTCTTATTCAGGCATTCAGCTCCCTGGTTGCCTAAATCCATGTGTGTTCAGTAGCGCAGGTACATGGTGCTAGGCAGTGCAACCTAGAAGAAACAACCTTTTCCCTTCTCTAAGGAAGAATTTCTATCACTGATAAGGGACATTTGCAGAGAGGGGAAGTTATTTTTTTTTAAAATATGGCTTGAGGGCTTAATAAATGGGTATGAATTGATCTTTCTTTGTATTTGTGCATGTGTACGGACGGACTTGTGAACGTAGCTTTGTGAATGCACTCATGCCTACCAGTGTTGTGTGTGGATGTTTTTATTTATCTATGTGAGATCTGTTTGGGTGTCCATAAGCATGTGCACCTGAGTATTGCTACATACTCACTGTGTATCAGAATTTGTGTGTGGTGTCTGTGAGCATCTACACACGCTTACTTGTGTCTACAGGATTGTGTAGCTTTAGCAAAGATTTCTATAGCCAAAACCAATGAGAGTTAGGCACTTAAAGCCCTTTGAAGATCTGGGCCTAAGTGACTTAGGTTACTTATCCCACTCCTTGTTTCCTACAGACTCAATGGCTTGGATTTTCAGCATGGCCTAAGGGAGTTAGATGCCTGATTCCCACTGAAATTTGGAACTCTAACTCCCTTAGGCTCATCTGAAAATCCCAGCCTCTGGTTGGAATAAATGCCTATTAATAGCTGACTTTTAAAATTTTGATTTCCTGCCGATGCGGACATTGAAATCAACTCAGATAAAATACTTGGTAATAATCCTCGAAAACAAAGATCAAATCTTTCCAATCCCAGACACAGTACATGCGATGTTCCATTTCAAAGGGGAAAACAGCCCCATCCAAATTCCACCAGCCCTACCAAATTGCTTGATAAGGCAGCACCAGCACAATCAAATGACGAGAAGGAAGGATAGATGCAGGAGTGTAGGAGGAAGAAGAAATGCACGGTTAAGGCAGGGAAAAGAAACAAACAGGATCTGTTCATTTGCGACGCCAGGGGGTTACACTTGCTCCATCTGAAGAATGGCATCTGACAGGGGCATGATCTCTAGTGTAAATTAACGCAGCTCGCCGCGTATTCCAGCTCATAACCGCTTAGCATATGTTACTGCTGTCATGTTAATGCTCGCAAGGCGAAGGGGCTAACCTGTACCGCTGAGGAGAGCTGTGCGAATAGCTCTCGGCTGTACTGAAACCCCCGCCCCCATCCCGTTTCATTCCATTTCTGAGGGGTTTTAACTTTTTTAGAAAAATAAAAGTAAAACAAATTTCTCAGCAAAAATTCATTTTGAATGAAAAAGTGGAAACGTTTTGATATTTTTCTGCTTTTTTTCTTTAATTTCTTTTTCTTTTTGGGGGGGTCTGGACCATTTGGCGAATTTGAGCCAATTCGCTAAGTGGTTTGGTCAACCCAAATCTGCATTTTTCATTGAAAAAAACCAGCCTGGTGTTATACCTGAGCCTCCCTCTAACGTCCCCATCACGCTTCCTGTCCCTCCAGGATCCTTCTGCCAGGCCCCAGGGCTGATGCTCTGCACGGTTCCCAAGTGTAGCACATGTAGCCTCTGCCCGGAGCCCAGCAGAGAAGCCCTGAGCTTGGCTGAGCCTTGACGTACTCGGACATGGAGTGTTTCACCAAACCAGAAGCTCCCAACAGTAGCCTCTTTGTTCTAGCCATAACCCAAACCCACAGTCACCCACAGCTGCACAGCAAGAGCTGGCCATAACCACTGAGTCTCTCTGCCTAGCAAGAGAGGGCCAGGAGGGTACCTCACCCCAGACCAGCTGCCAGCAAAACGACAAGGAGGAATAACAAGGAGAGATGACAACTACCTCCACGGCTCTCGCTGTCCGCCGGCTTCACCTGGATGGGACGGGCCATCTGCAATGAGAGAGAAAGACAGGGACTGAGACATCACTGCCCACTCGCCAGGCACGCAGTGGTGCCAGCAGCACCAGGGGATTCAGCCGCGCTGCCCGGGGGTGGAGACATGCAGCTAGGACTATGACCTCCTCCCCGTAGTGATGCTCTCTGGCCTGAGCACCCATTGTCCAAGTCCACTACCATTAGAAGCCTGCTCTGCGTGTCGTGCCAGTGTAGAGGGGTGTCATGGGGAGGGGGAGACGGCATGATGGCCAAGACCTATGACATGACTGCAAGCCAGGCCCTGCAGAAAGGCGCCAAAGCAGCTTCTTTCAGCTCTTCTTGGAGGAATTCAGCTCCCCCACCCCCCTCCTGGCAGTGCAGAGAACACCCCTCCTTTAAATACACACAGCCTGTACCAAGGAACCCTGCACCTTCCAGGCAGCGGACTGCTGGCTGAGAAAGACTCAGGGCCTTGAAGCAAACACTTCATCATTTCAGAATCAAAAACCCAGGGAGAAGTGTGGGCCAGTGGTTGAAGAACAAGCCTGGGGATCTGTGAGCTATTCCTAACTCTGCCACTGACTCAGCATGGCCTTGGGCAAGTCACTTAATTGTGTTTCCATTTCTCTCGTTCTCTTTCTGTAAAATGCGGGGAAATAAAAATGTCCGTACAAGACAGGGGTGGTGTTTCATTAATGCTCCTATGGGGAATTGAGATCCTTGAGGGAAAGCTCTAGAAAAGGATGATTAGGAAGTTCTTTTAAAGACGGCCATGACACCACAAAGCGTCATCCACACAGGAGAGGAGGAGGTGATCTAGTGCCACAAACCCCTCCAGCTCCAAATGGCGTTTGGGCTCTGCACTCGGCTTGCTAACACTGATCTAATCCAGAGTGACCTCCCCGCAAAGACAACAGGATGAGGGGACAATTAGGTTATTATGGGCACTGGGGGGAACATTTTCAAAGCCCGGAGCCCAAGTCCCTTTTCCAAAAGCACATCTTGCACCTGGAAGCCTGTGTCTCACTGAAAGTGAATTCATACCCAATACACCTCCTCCTCCCTCGAGAAGCCCAAATGTCCTCTGCCATTGGGCTTTCTCGCACAAGAGGTTCATTTCCATAACAATGTGAGAAAAATCCAGCAACCCCAGGCCTCGCTCGGGCAAAGCTCCCATTGACTTGAGTTGGTAACATTTTTTTGCCTGGTCCTCGACTAAGTTTGGTGGTTTATGGCACAACCATGATGAAAAACGTATAACGAAGTTGAGTGATAAAAAGTTATGAACTGAAATCTATAAAGTAGATGCACAAGACTCTGCCCCCCCCACCCCCTATTGCTGAGAGATTCCAGCTCCAAGCGACTGACTGATCCCGTGCTTTGTGACTGACTCCCAATAATTCAGGGTTCTGGTGCTTCTGCTCCTGGGTCACATTTCCAGCTGTGTCCATGTCCAGGATGTAACTGCAGAAGACCACCCCCACCCCCGCCGACTTGGGCAGAGAACTTGAGTGCCTGGCTGCGGGATTGCGCCCAGTCATCCAGTGTGCACGCAAACACCTGATCTGGAGTGGAAAACACTGTTCCCAGCCCCTGAGGCTAGTGGTTTCAGCTGGACATGTGCCGCTCTCCGGTACCTGGTCAAATCAGGGCAATCAGGGCATGAAGAGCCGGGGTGAAGAGTTGGAGATGGAGACTACCCAGAGGGGGGTTAGTGGGCCCCTCCTCCAGGAATAGATTCTTTCTGCTGACTGACTGACTGAGAGACAGATGCACAGACTTGTGTTGCCTCCTCCCTACCACGCGCCAGCTCCCAGCGCTTCAGCGTGCCAGCTCGGAAGGGTGCGTTCCCCTCCGCAGGCAGCACAATCCTCAAACCCCAAATGCACCCCGCTGCCCGCACCAGCTGACCGCTGCACTCCCATGCGGCCTCCCAGAACTTGGTTGGCTGAGCGCCACTCTTTGCACCAAACTCAACCCAAGACCTTGTTTGCCATCCACCGCACGCTGCTCTGCCGTTCCAAGGAGACTTTTTACCGTGGCCTGTGATTCCCTTATCCCCTCATTGCTCTGGATGGATTGTATTGATTTATGGAGCGCCTCTGCCCATAGCCCCAGCGCGAGCAGTCCATCTCCAGCCTCGTGCAGCCTCCCGGGTATCTCCTGGGTGTCCGTTTTGGGTAGGCGCGGATGTAAGCGGGACTCCCAAAGTCGGACTCTCATCCAGACAGTCCCCCCGGCTCCCATACATCCCACTGAGAGACCCCAGCAAGGCAGTGGCTGCTGCTTGCTGTCCGCCTCAATAACCTATGCAGCATGGGAGGCGGCGCGGGAAGCTGTGTGCAGTCCCTGTGCCGGGTCAGGTGGCATCGTCCAGATGTGCACTCGGAAACAGGCTCGGGGGAGGGGCAACAGCTGTACTCATCACGCACACGCCCCCTCCTCCCTTCCCGCCCCCGCTTCAGCCTCAAGAACCAGTTTTATTTCTAGCCAGGAAGAAAACCTGGGATTAAGATAAACAGATGGGGAGGAGATGCAGGGACTGGACTCTGAGTTCAGCCCCACCATTGCAAATCCGGGGAGATGGTGGGGGCGGTCACTGAAGCCCAGGGCTTTACGCCTGCATAGGGGAGAATCCAGAATCTGTAACGGCGGCAATGGGAGGGGGAAGGAAGGAGCGTGAAAGGTTCAGGAACAACCCCAAGGGGAATTCAGCACCTGAGAACATCCTGCCCCCGCCTCCCAGGCCGCCCATCCCCCCACAGGCCTGTCACTCCAGCTCGTGGCACCTTGGGTAAAGGAGTTGTCGTCATGGAAACGGTTATTCACCACATGGAACCTGACATTTGTGGTAGCCATGGTAACCAGCTCTTAGGGGCATTCCCTCCGCTTTGCACAAAAGAGACATTTTGATATGATCTTCGGAGAGGGGACTGGCGGGGGAGCAGTGGGGGGACAAGGGGGAGAGTCCCCCGCACTCCCCTCCATTGCTCCCAGTGATGCTCTGGGCTCTGCCAGCGGGACGCGGCCCTCGTGGGATTGGCAGGATAAACTGGCATTATGTAAACAGGTCCCTTTTTATTGCATGGCCACCGAGACCCCAGCTGCTCCCTACGGGAGCCCCCGTGGGGCAGACCTTGGCCAGGCCCCTCTCCAGAACCAGCCCCTGGTGGGAACGGCAGAGTGATGGCATACAAAGCTCTCCGAGCCCATCGCTCGCTAAAGACGCCTGCAGTAGGGGAATGGGGTGAGATGTATAAGGCCTGTGAATCAGCTGTCTAGCCTCAGACACCCTGGGGTGCATCCAGAGCCGATTTCAATGGAGCTGCACCAGCATAACTAAGAGCAGCATCTGGCTCTGGGATTGTGACCAAGATGGCCTGGGGGGCTCCCTGAGCCGCTCTGCAGACCTCAGGTTGCTCCCACCCTGCCCTCTAAGCCACATGGAGGCCTCTCTGCTCTCGCTCACCCCCCCCAGGATGCTGACCCCAGCATTCATCAGACCCGTCTGCAGTGGCTTGGGGCTGCAACCAGAACCGGCCTGACCACAAGACGACAAGGTTCTGGCCAGGCTGAGCGTCCCCATGTAGCTCCCAATCCTTAGTGAGCTCTAACAAGCCCCATTTCCCCCTTCCACTCCCTCCAGTCAATCTGGTGCCAGCCAAGCCCGGCTCCATGGCAGAGCCGCGAATGGGCGGCTTGGCTCGTCCTCACCTGCTCAGGGAGACGTGGGTAGAGCCTGAAGAAGGCGAGATGCAGAAGCCTCTCAAAGCAGGGAAAGGCATTTAAGTTTGGAGAAGAAATTCAGGCTCCTCCACTTAACGTTTGCAGCGAGAGGTCTCCACTGCCGGCCCAGCCGGAGAGGAGGCATCTTGCTTATCACAGGAGTTTCCTAGCAATGGCAGCACAGATCTAAAGGAGGTAACATGACCTTAATTGCAGCTCCACCACTGCTATAATGGCAAACAAACCACAAAGGGCCCCATAAGCAGAGACCTAAATGCACAAATGACAGCAAATTCTACAGCAGCTTTATCTTGGCCCAGGCGTGTGCTCAGAGACACTCCACAAGGTGACCAGAGCAAAGAGCAATATAGAATAAGTGACTTACTCTTCATACCGGGTCTCAAGTCACAGCACCTGACGCTGATAGGGGAGTGTTTGTTCCTCCCAGAACAAACCCAGAAGGACCCAGAGAGGGGAAGTGACTTGCCCAGGGTCACCCAGTAACTCAGTGGCAGAGTTAGACATACAACCAAAATCTTGTGCTCCCAATGCCCAGCTCGAGCTGCTCTATCACACTGCATTAGACACGATGTGGCATATACATCCACACACCTACAGACCCATGGGCACATCTATGAACATGCACCAAGCTATGTGCACGGTGCCCAAATGAACAGAGACCCACCATGTACACATGCAGTCCAGACACATGCGTGCGCACACACACACAAGGCACCCCTGCACAGACGTGTGTATTACACACACACCTGCCCTCACGCAGGCATGCATGTCTCTACCACGCACAGCCGTGGGACTCCTCTGAAGCATCTGACCACTGGTCTGGCCCAGGATGGCCGTTCGTCTCTCCCACGTGCACGGACAGATGCATGCATGTACCGGATTCACACACCCAGACACACGCATGTACTACACACACCCACACCCATGAGGCGCTGAGGATTTTTGCTAGTAATTTATGAGGCTGAGCCTGCTTCACAGACTGAGCTTGATTTTCCTCCTTAAATTATTTAGATGAGCATTAAAAATTAACCTATTTATTCATTTCTGACGAATATCACATTAACATTTAGCACACGCTGCTGGGCCAGCAAGGGCCACGCTCCCCCGCCCCTCACCGCCGGTGCCTCGCGGCGCTTCCTACCTGCTGCTAATGATAGGCAGTGTTGTCAGCCCTGTGACCCACCGGGCAGGGGACCAATGGCCTTGCAAAGCGCTCCCAGCGACATGGTGGTGGAGTGGCCAGACACACCAGCAAGGGAACATCACCTGGTTAATCAATCCCTCCCTCTCTATCGCACCACCCTCCCCCCGACACACCCACAGAGTGTGTCTCTCCTCCTTACCCTCCTCTCTCTCTCTCTCTCTCTCACACACACACACTCTGTGTGTGTCTGTCCCCTCGCCCTACCTCTCTCATACATACACCACTCTGTGCATGCATCTCTTGCTTTCTTCCCCCCACCTTCTCTCTCACACTCACACACTGTGTCTCTCTCCGGCACTACCCCCTTCTCTGTCACATGCACACATACCAATCCGTGTGTGCGTGTGTGTGTGTGTGTGTGTGTGTGTGTCTCTCACACACACACAGAGTGCCTGTGCATTTCTCTCCCGGGGCTCCCACCGGACAGCACCCAGGCGGCCTGGCTGGGATGGAGGGGTGCACTGACCGCAGGGGCGTTAGCAGGGTCTCTGCACTCGGACCTTAGAAAGCTCGTCCTTCAGAATTCATGCCGATCCCCAAGTGGTCAGGAGCTGCCTTGTGGGAGGAGCAGAAGGACAAGCCAGAGCAGCCAATTCCTTCTGCAGCGAGGGAGATAGCAAGAGGCCTTTACAATGCGATTCGGTATAAACTGACAATATCAATTGCATCCCGCTCCATGCTCCGGCAGGAGTTGGAACCAGTTGGGTGAGGGATTTGGTAGCTACTCCAGCTCCTTTACTGTGACATCCCTGCTCCTGTTTTCTGAGTGAGGATCCTAGGGATGAGATTTATGCCGCATGAAGGCAGTGGGAGTTTTCCCGTAGATTCCCATGGGACCAGGATTTCACCCTGGGAGTCCTACTACCTGCTGCCCTGCCCAAGGGCCCAATCCTGAGCAGATCCAGACAAAACTCCTGTTGAAGTCAATGAGACTAAGGAGCCCAAGTCTATGGGAAGTTTCCTAGTGAGCCACGGGTGAGTAAAGCCACTGTGCTTTGATTCTAGCTGATGACAATTTGCTCCACAAAATGCACCATTTCCCCCAGAGCCTTCCTGGGGATGAGCAGCTTCCCCACGGCCACGCTGATACCACAGCCATCTCCTCCAGGAGAGGGAGAGACCATCCCCTCCTGCTTCCTGGGACGTCAGGCTGCGATGCTCAGCAAACCACGTGCTGCAGCGAGGGCAAGAGCCCCAAGGGAGGATCCGGCCTCGCTGTCTATTAATTAAGTGTAAGTGATGGAGAATAGCCCCTCAGGTGCAACACAGAGTAACCTAGTGGTGTTAAGTGGGTCAGAGGCAGAGACCATGAAACAAACGCAGTGTGGCTGGCTCTGTGGGGATCTCACTAGAAACAAGGGCACGCAGGCACTTCCAGGATCAGAGCATGCATCTTTAGCATTGACTCACTGGTTTACCGCTGGCCAGTTTAGAACTCCCTGCCTCTTAGATCATAGCCAACAACCCTTCAGAGCACCACGGGCCACATCCTAACTTGCACATTCAGCTCCTGCACCTGTCCAGGCGAGGATGGATCAATGCCCTGGAACATGGAGGGTGAAGAGCAGCAGTGTGTGTATCTTTCTGCACGTACTAACCGAACGCTGGGCTGGCATTGTCCAGCGGAGCATCGCAAAGTGCTCTAAGGACGTTAAAGAATTTGCTCTCTCGACTTGCCTTCCTCATGAGGTAGGTAAGTATCATTGTCCCCACTTTGAAACTGAGGCAAAGGAAGTGACTTAGACTCATAGACTTTAAGGTCAGAAGGGACCATTATGATCATCTAATCTGTTCTCCTGCACAACGCAGGCCACAGAATCTCACCCACCCACTGCTGTAATAAACCTCTCACCTGTGTCTGAGCTATTGAAGTCCTCAAATCATGGTTTAAAGAGTTCAAAGTGCAGAGAATCCTCCAGCAAATGACTCGTGCCCCATGCTGCAGCAGAAGGGGGAAAAAACCCCAGGGCCTCTGCCAATCTGCCATGGAGGAAAATTCCTTCCTGACCCCAAATATGACGATCAGCTAAACCCTGAGCATGTGGACAAGACTCACTAGCCAGACACCCAGGAAAGAATTCTCTGTAGTAACTCAGAACCCATCCCATCCAACAGCCCATCACAGCCACCTGGCCCATCTACCACAAATAGTCAAAGACCTAGTAATTGCCAAAATTATGTTATCCTATCACACCATCTCCTCCATAAACTTATTGAGCTTAATCTTGAAGCCAGAGAGGTCTTTTGCCCTCACTGCTCCCCTTGGAAGGCTGTTCCAGAACTTCACTCCTCTGATGGCTAGAAACCTTCGAATTGCCCAAAGTCATGCAGGAAGTCTGTAGCAGAACCAGGAAAAGAACCCAGGGGTCCTGACTCCATGTCTCCTGCTCTAACTGCTAGTCCCAACCATTGTGGCATTAGTGGTAGATTGTCCTTTGAGACCCAGCCTGAGAATCCCCAATTCATTTCACGCAAGCCCCAGCTGAAGGCCATCGTTTTGGGCAGAGCAGGACCAGTGTCTCCCTTCTCCTGGCCCAGCTAGCAGTGAGTGACAGGCAGGTGGAGTGGGAAGCTGTCCCCGTGCCTGTGGAAGACAAGCACTGAGTGATGTCAGACAGCAGTGTGCAGACACCCAGGCCGAGTGAAGGACAATGACACACAAGATCAGTCGCTTCACCTCCACGGGTGCTCTGCAGCTTCTTACTTTTCCTTAACACAGTCAGTCACCCCTCCCCTCCCACCCCCGTCTTCGCTCCTGCTCCCGCTCCTCCGCCAGCAAGGCAAGCTCCTTATCACGGTGACTCGGAAAGTCTTTGGATCTCCCTGATATCCCTATGGAAGTGACAGCGCCATTACTCTGCATTATCATCAGATAACCAACAGGGGAGTCCATCCCATCGCAGCAATTATGAGCCTCTTCGCACAGCCTGAAGTGGGCTGTTTGATGGGATGAGTCACTGGCCATTCTGCCCTCACATGACCCTCTCCTTTCGCAGGCCTGAGACCACGGACATCGAATGAGCTTCCCCATCATTCTGGTCCTTCCTTGCCCCTTACGATTGGTCTGGTTGGAGGCGAGGGTCTGAAAGGTGGTAAGAGGAGTCCACCAATGCTCCTGGAGCCATGCTGTGAAAGAAATCTAACTCACAATTCCCCAAAGAAATCTAACTCACAGATAGAAAACTCCAGGCCCAAATCCAGTTGGCATGGGTGTTGAAGTAACGCCACTGACTTCACAGGAGTCAGTCTGGATTCTCGCTGGGCTAAATAAGAGTGAAAGCTAGCCCATAACCTCTTGCCCAAGCCTTCCCTTAAGGAACTAAACACACTGAAAGCTTTTCTGAAGCGGATTCATTGATTTGAAGGCCCAAAGGGTCCAATGCGATCAACTAATCTGACCTCCTGCAAAGCACAAGCCAGGGAACGTCACCTGCTCAGGACTTTCGCTTGAGCTACAGCATCTCTTTCCCAAAGGCATCCCGTCTTGATTCAAAGAACGGAGAAGCCACCCCATCCCTAGGCAAGGGGTGCCAATGGTCAATTATCCTTTCTCTTCTGGGCACCTTATTTCTAGTCTCATCTAGTTCCCAAGCCCCTGTCCTTCAGGGGTTTAGTTTTGTTTCTGTGGCTGGAAAGTTATTATTATTCTATATGCATCTCAACAGCACCCACAGCCGTGGCACCCCTTAGGCCACCCCCACCCAATCTTACTTGAGGGGCCCCTCTGTCTCTCCTGCTCTTTGCCTGTGGAAAGGTCTTCTGAGGAAATGCTCTGGCTTAAGTCTCTGGGCTTAATATAGGGGCATCTGGGTGAAATTTCATGGCCTGAGATACACAGGAGGCCAGACTAGATGATCTAATGGGCTCCCCTTAATAGTGAGTGTTGTGTATTTGGTTGTCGTGTGCTGCCCCCGAGGATAAAACAGTGAGCTGGACTCCTGGACACTTGTTGCCCCCTCTCCTATTCAACTGGCCGCGCTCTAACCCACAGGTCTAGATCGCTGCTCAGAGCAAAGTGAAACACATCAGGCAGGACTGGAGGAAGAGATGGGGAGCTGCATTCATAAAATACAGTGGTGCAGACCCCCCGCTTCCCTCGTGACTCCCACCACATAACAGGAATGAGGCAGAAGAGAGGGGATGTGGCACATAGCCAGGCATGTAGGTAACGCAATGAGAACGGTGCGATCTCCATCTCTGCCCGACCCTGTGCATTGTAAGGGAGCAGGCGTGCAAGGGACCCGAGACTCATGCCTGCTCTGTGTGGCACTTACACTTAGTGCTCAGCTCGTGCACCGGAGCCCCATTGTCTAGTGAGCCCAGCTTCACCCCACTCCAGGATCTGCAAGATCATTATCACCAGGCTGCTAAAAGCTCCCATCTCGTGCCTGGGAGCTGCCTGCTTGACATCTACAGCTAGGTGGGCGGGGGCAGGCCACTCCACCTCAAGTCTTTGCCTGCCACTGGTAAAGAGGCATCAAGAAAGTCTGTCCGTTCCCCCTGACCAGGATCCCAGATTCCCCTAGGCCCGGGGAGACACAACCCACTCAGGTAACTCACCCCAAGTATTTTTGGGTGGCCTTTTACTCCTGGCCTTTCTGGTCTTGCCAGCTTAGTAAGGGGAACTCAACTACCCCCTCACCCCAACTGAGGTCCTATGGGGGCAGCAGCCCGGCCATTCCCCCATCTCCTATTTTTCAGGGTATCGCTAGGCCACCATGGCTCAAATCCAGGGGAAAAGCTCTTCTAGAGACACTGCCCCCACGAAGCAGAAGCAGAACAAGAGAGAGTCCTCGTGCCAACTTAGTCTGGAACCCACGATGCCCCATGTTGCTGCACAGGGACAGATTGGGTGTGGCAATGAGAGAGCACAGAACCTGTGCTGTTCAAATGTATTAAACTCACCCCATCCTACGGGTGACGAATAAAGTTGTCTGAACCCATTGGGAGTCACCAGGCAAGGGATCTTCCCTTGTGGGGAAAAGTAACATCACAGCAGCCTCCTGTATGAAGATCTCCTCTATACTGTTACCAACAGCATCCTTTCCTCCTCTCACCCACTCCTATTTCTCCACTCTTGGATGCACGCCAATTGCATCAGAAGGGTCATCACCCTCTCTGGTCTTACTGATACCCAAAGGCGGGGGGCATTCCTTCTAGCAGTGTTCGGGGCAGTCCTGCCAATGATGCGTAATGGGAGAACTCTGATACTTCCCTCTTGGTGGACTCCATCATCCACCACCTGTCCCATTTTCTCTCGGACCCTTGCAAAAGAATTAGCCCATTGGATACATCGATTCCTTCCTGCCTGGAAAGAGCCTGGATGACAGTAGGGCTAGGAGCTGACTGGACAGGACCCAGCGCTCCACCGTTCCTCTAGCTATTCAGCAGCACTGCCAAGTGTCGCGAGGTCCTCGGACATTCTGCCCACAGCCCCTGGAGTGATGCTGAAGGTCCTGAGATCTCAGAGACGTTCTCCGAAGAGAACTCCAAAGAGCTCAAACCCAAACAGCTGCAGGACACGGCAGCACCTGTTACGCAGTCACCCCCTCCCCCATCGCAGCTTAATTACAGTGATTTGGGCAAGATGGGTCCCTGCTAATTTAATGTTCTTTTGTTGTCGAGAAACAGGCGGCCAGTGGTTCTGTGCTTCAGAACTAGGCTGTGATGGGGACCTCTCCACCCAGGCCTCTGCGTATAGGCCTTAATTAACTACCAGTTCCCATGGCAACCACTAACGGTGCCGCTCACTTCCTGACAGCCAGGCTGCTGCAGCTCCTCTTTCCGAAGGATGCAAATAGAGAGAGATAGAAAAACCCTCCTACAATAACAACACACACATGGAAAAACCAGGCCCGGCTGGAAATCCTCAGCAGAGCAATGATGAGGAGCCAGGGTTTGACTGGGGAAATTCGCAGTGGCCTGAGCACGGGTGAAGTCTGGCGTGTTCCTGCACACACGTGTTTCTGTGGGAGGCCGGGGAGGGCCCGCCTGGAGGATGCATGTCCTCATGTCTGTGGATGTGGGGAGAGTGTCCGTGCCATTGCATTTGGGAGCGTGGGCGTGTTTGGGAAGACGTGCGCGTATGGGTGGGGGTGGGTGCCTCCATTCACACGCGTGGGTGAGAGCCAGCTCAGAGAAAGATACCGCCGGCTGGGTGATACGTCTCCCCTCTGCCATGGGCACTGCATACGTGCTTGTGCATTTCCACTTGGGGAGGGCACGCGCCGGCGCACAGGAAGAGAGCCCAGGCGAACCCTTTTAGGCAGCACATGGGAGCCGGTGTCGACCTTCAGTCTTATCAGCTCTCCAGTTCCCAATGTTTGCCTTGGCAGCCCATTCTCTCAGGGCCCCTTCTAGGCATGCTTCTGCTGCATCTTTCAGTTAAGCCTAAGGTGACCAGATGTCCTGATTTTATAGGGACAGCCCCAATGTTTGGGTCTTTTTCTTATATAGGCTCCTATTACCCCACTCCTGTCCCCATTTTTCACACTTGCTGCCTGGTCACCCTAGTTAAGCCCCTCTATTCCCCTGCACTCCCCTGGGGCCAGATTCACCAGTGGAACAAGCCAATGGGATTCCCGCTGAAGTGACTGGGAATTGCAGCCACTTCTTAGCCGGAGCGGAATGTGGTCTCCTGTGTCTTCATGCTGTGGTGCTGTTTCACTGGACCAGCCCTGGGGTCTTCCCTGCATTGCTACGTTCTAGTGGCGGTGTATCTGTGATCAGCGCCCTCGCTGGTGGACTCGGGGCTGGTGAAATAGGCGGGAGGCTGAGGATTTCTATTTTAAAAAACCCACAAAGAGGGGACAGCACAGGCAGGGGCCGTGCAAGCTTCCCTTACCCTGCACTGACGCCGGGTCCAAACGAGGACCTGCTGTGACCACCTTAGCAATGGAAGATTGGAGTCCAGCCTTCGTCTCCATTCCGTCCTCAGGCCCTAAACCTAACTCCCGAAAGCTTCCCCAGCAGGCCCTGGGAGGTGCAGCATCCCAGATAAGCACAGCTGGCTTGGCAGCTCGTGCATGGAGAGGCAGCTTTGGAGAGATTGACCTAGGCTGGATTCACCCCAGCATTCGAGGTGAAAGCCTGGCGACCCCATGATTAGCTCCCTTCAAGCCAGCCAGTCCCACGGTATCACTGTTAACCCCGGTGCATGGCCTTCCTCCTGGATGGACTTGATTCAGCCCTGATTTACACCAGCGCAAGATCCAGAGCGAGAGGCAAATTAGAGTCCATGTCCTTATGTTCTAGTGCGGCTGCATCTCTGCATTAATCCTTGCGCACCATCCACAGGAGCTAGTTCTGCGGCATCTCAACCCCATGTGCATTTCCAGCATCTCTCTGCTCTAGTGGTGCTGCCTCTCTGTAATTTTCCATTCTCGTGTCCCTGCGTTCCCAGGCTATCACCATGTCCATGCATTTCCCCCCAATCTAGCAGCATCTCCATACCCCCCAATGCTGCTCTTCAACCTGACCCTATTCCCAGCTTGGATCAATACCAATCTCTCCCACTTATTTGCCTACCTTTCAGCAAACCCTTCTTTGTTCTGCATAGATATGAAACTGATACTGTACCTTGCCAGAAGAATCACACTTCCCCCCCACCCTTCCCCTCTTCTTCTTCAGGAGCAATTTTATGCAATTTGCAACTGTCTGGCTGCAAATGAAAAGCGACACAAAGCGTTTCTCCGAAATATTGAAAAGCTGGCTGCTTTTCCCTCAAATTTCACTTAGCGAGAAGCTTTAACTTTGGCGCGTGTGATCACTGCATGCCATTAATAACCTCTTTGGTTCCTTTCAGAAGTCCGTAAGTGAAGGCACAATCCTGAATCAAAGGCATGGGTTATTGAGATAGAATCTCTCTTCAACCAGCCAAGGATCAGGGCCCTGGGGAGCCGAGAGATGGTGATGGACACTGCCCCCCATACTGATTGGCACCCTATGAGTACAATAGATTAAGCAGAAGGCCAAGGAGCTGGCACTCTGCTGTTCAGAACCAAAGACCCTGCCTCCATCCAGACCTCCTAGAGATACATTTCTGAGCCACTGGTAACCCTCAACAGCATGATCTTAGGAAAGGAGTTTAGCTACTCTCCATTTCTTTCTCAGGATGATCTGCTCTCCCAGGGTTTGGGGCAGAGTCCCCAGGGCTCATGGGACATGCCTTATGGAACAGATTCCATCTTGGCTTGGAGGTTCCCCAGTCAGTCTGCAGGAAGGAGGGCTGGGGAATTCTAAGTGGGAGGTTTGCAGAGCAGCGGTGGAATCCAGAGGCCAACTCCACATCTGGAGTAAATGGGCAGAGTTTCGGCGTGCTCTACATCCCAGGACTCAGCTCTGTGCCTGGCCTGGATGGCTGCCTTATGAGCATGGAAAATTGTAGGTCAGAAGCTGCAGTGCCTGTGGGGTGTTGGGGCCAGGATGAGCTGTTTAGATCTCTTCGGTATTTGTGATGCTCCACTCGCTCTAGATCCCAAACACAATCAAAGAGGGCCCATTTAGCCCAGCCTGGTATTATTTGAACTTACTCTTACTATCTGAGCTAGCCTGCCTAATGTTGCTCCCTGAGTACCAAGTGTTGCTTTCAATTCCACACAGTCAAGCCCTATGATGCCTTAAAAATAAACCCAGACCCTCCAAAACCTTCCACTAGCTGGAAGATGGACTTCTGTCTATATTCAGTTCCATGCCCCCAGGATCTTGACTGGATGAATCGTGTTCCACTTGTTTAGGAAGAACTAGGCAAGTATTTGTTTAAGATGATTTAGTCTCATCTGGCTAAAGGAGTTTGAAATCATCTCTGGTTGGTTTGAGATTTCAAGAGCCTAGGAGGAAAGTTGAGAACCCGGTGCCAAAGGTGACTAGATATGACTCTATGGCACAGAACTGCAAAAACCATACAGCTGCGAGAGATGAGACTGGCTTCTAGATAACTACAGAAGGCTCTGGAAAGCCATCTTGGGTGGTGTTCCCAAAGCATAAGGGTCTTTGAGGTATTGTCAGTTTGGCTCATGGCCATGCCGAGGGATAGTTTTGAACTTTTTCCACGTAGAATGAGCTAAAATCATTCCTGGTGCAATGCAATTGACCTCCGGGGTGTTATACCAGGGTGGAATTTAGGGTGTCACAGTGCCTTGTTTTTCCAGGGAGCATCTAATACAGCCTCACTCTGAAACGGTACAGGTGAAAGGTTCAGCTGTGGGGATGAAGAACAACATTTTTATGTTGGAAATAACAGAATATTTTGCCTTTGTATAACACTTTTCCTCTAAGGATCTCAAAGCACTTTTCCTTGCAAGCCAGGTAAATATTTCTCCCCCCCCCCCCCACCACACTACAGTGGCTTCAATCTTTCCTCTCCAACAGTGCTCAGAGAGAAGCAACAGGTAGTCGAACGCCCCTAATTTGTGGTATCCCACCGAGATTCATACTATCTCCTCTTCCAGGCCTGCACAACTCGGAAAGCAGCGAGGGCCATATCATTGGAAAAAAACCAGCTGTGGGCCGAAAAATCCTGCCCTCACTCTGCCCCCATCCACTTCCCCCCACCCCACCGCTTGGCTTGCCCCACCCCTCGCAGGCTGCACAGTGAGCCCGTGCAGGCCGCAGGTGGCCCCCGGGCCACATGTTGTGCAGGCCTGCCCTCTTCTCTTCAAAATCTACACAAGACCACTAGTAGAGCTAGTGAGATCAACGGACTCAGGTACCAACAAGATGCCCATGACATTCCACTCTAGAGCTCATTCTCTGCTGATGCAAACACCATGACTAACATGTCAGAATGTCGACTGAAAATCAGCTGTTGGATGGAGAACAGAGCCCAGCCAAAACCAAAGTGATGCCATTCAGAAAAGCAAAAGAATTGGCCAAGACGCTGAACTGGTCTACACCTAAAACTTAGGACGACCTAGCTACGTTGCTCAGAAGTGTGAAAAATGCACCCCCTGAGAGAGTTAAGCCCTGGCGTAAACACTGCCAGGTTGACAGGACGACTCTCCCCGCCTCTTGGAGGAGTGGACTAACTACAGCACTGGAAAAACCCCATCCGTTGCTGTAGCAAGTGTCTACACCACAGTACTAAAGCAGGGCAGCTGCAGCACCGTAGCTGTGCCGCTGTAGCTTCTGGAAACAACTCGTCTGCATTTTCCAATGAACGCACGTCGCCTCCATTCATCAAAGTGGGGCGAAAGTCTCGAGGTCCCGTTTGACTCCTCACTAAGCTTGGATGTCCAGGCAGCACCAGTAGCTAAAAATCCCTTCTTTCCCCTCCAGCTCACTAGGGATCTCCACTCCTTCTTTCCAGACCAGGAGGTGGCCACAGGGATCCATACATTGCTCAGCTCCAGGCTGGATTACTGTGAATCACAGGATCTGAAACGGGGACAGAATGCGACTGCCGGCCTTCTCTGCGGCTCAGGCTGCCATGAGGACATCAGACTCACGCTCCAGGACCTTCAGTAGCCCCCCGTCAGCTCCTGAATCCAGTTTAAGTCTTTGGTTTTAATTTTCAAAGCAATTCATTGATCAATCCTCGGCTATAAAGACTGCATTTTGATCCTGAACCACTGCGACAGCTGCACCCTTCTGGGACAATGCAGACCACAGAGCTCAGATCAAAGCACACGAGACCACTCTCAGTCGAAGGGGATCCCTCTACGGAATAAACCCCAGCGGAGACCAGATGAATCCACCGTCTGATCATCTGTAAGAAATGCTGCAAAACCTTCTTCAACGTGCCCCCCTAAGAATGGCACTCAGAACACTGGCTTCCCCGCGTCTGTCCAGGAAACTCCAACCAGTCACACCAAAAACCTTACCGCAAGCAGAGTTGTGACCCCAAAAGGGAAGGACTTTGCTATTGATTTTACATGGAAGCTGCTCATCTACTACAGTGATGGCCAGCAGAATAAACCCCCAGTAGATAGATTTTACAGATGGATAAGATGAGAGACCATGGGCTGGATTCCCTTTTACACCAGGGCTGCTTTACACTGCCAAAGCTGTGCAAAGGGGCGTTAATGTAAGTCAGAATAAGGCCCAGAGGGGGTTAAGTGGCTTGACCGAGTGCACAGAGCCAACCAGCAACAGAGCTTGGAATAGAACTCAGGAGTCCTGGTTCCCAGTTCACTACTCTAGCCACATTGCACTCCAGAGAGCTATAAGGAAACAAATCAAGGCCATTCCTCCTTGATTCCAAGTTTATAACCCTGGCTCAGGCTAAGAAATCCACAGATGATTACTCACATTCCTTAACGGTCAAGATCAATCATTGGTCTCTGTGCTGAGAGAGCCAATTGGTGCCGGCTGTGGTGATGACTTTTGAGACGTGGACAGCTATCTGCAGGGATGTGGATGGAAACCAACTAAATGCATTTTAGAGTGGCTACTAAACAGCCACCACGCAACAACACAATTCAATCACAACATGGGCTATATTAGAACCATGGACCAGCAGGTGGAAGGTTCCATAGTCTGTCCTCAGCCTCCTCTCCCTTTTCATTCTGAAGCTGAAGGTCTCTGATTCTGGATTTTGGCTAAGGTTAGAGGGACCCTGCACTGAGACCAGTTCATCCCAATGTTAACTCTGAAACCCAATGATGACATTGTAATTGTTAACCATTTTGATACTGATCAGTTTAGGGACAGCCAGCAAGTGTACATTTCCCACAACCCCTAGCAGCTACCTAAGCCTCCCGAGTACCAAAAGCCTGAAATATTCTCACATCCAGATGCCAACAACCTCAGCTTCTCCGACAAAGCAGTTTTCCATTGTCAATTCAAAAATAACATCTACAGTTCTGTCAAAACCCGGGCCTAGTATAAAATAAGTCGTGCTTCCTCTCACACTAAATAAGTCAGGAGCTACCACTCATCCTGTTCTTTTTAGATTTAATTCAATAGAAATCTCCATTTTGAGCGTCAAGGAAGCTGAAGCACAATCCAGAGGTCTTGCTGCCAAATCTAGGCCCAGACACTGAGCCTTGATTATCCCATATGTTGTGTTTGCTCTGCAGCTACTGTACTGATGAAGTTCTTGTCCACAGCGTGTTGAGTTACAGCACTAGACTATGACCTGTATGATTTCGATACTGGTATAATGCTCCCTCACTCTCTAGATCCCATGCTGGTCTAATGCTTGTGGAAGGTTATTATGCCTTATCCTGAAATGCTAACTTATCCCCCGAAGAAAATTAAATCAAATAATATTTAAGAATGTATTTCTCTTCGGCTCTCATCTGTGCCCTAAAATAACCTGGAACACCCACCGCCAATAACAGCAATGACAGCTTCCAAAAAAGACTCCATTAAGCTGTAATTAAGCCATGTGAGCTTTCCTGCCGATTGCAAACACAGATCCATGCAGAAGGTGAACAGTAAAAAACATGGGTGGCCCTAGGGGCTGGGAGAGGTGAGGGAACCTTTCTGGTCCTGCAGGAGTTAAAGGGGAAATGTTATGGTTAAGAATTCCTAACCCCTCTTCAGAGATCCCATTAATTATCCTGCTGCCTTAAGCACTCGGGGTCTCCGAAGAGCTTCTGTCTATAAGTACCCGAGTCCTCCGCCTACTCACCTACAAAGGAATCTTTTCAGCGCACTTGTTCAAACCCCAGAGCAGGGAGAAAACAAGCCCAGCCTAGCCATGGTCCTTCTACCATCAGAAAATGGGGATAGCAAAACATTTTAAAAATCCAATAGCGTCGCCTTGCCACGGAGAGTGGCAACCTGTGCGTGAGGGCTGATCCCCCACACCTTCGAGCATACCCATGTTGAACAAGCCCTCTCGTCTCCCCATAGAGGTTTCATCCTGACCATGGACTGGGTATGGAGAGCTATGTACAGGAGTCCAGAATTCCCAGCCTCACCCAGTCAGTGGATTTCTCTTCCGAACGATGGGTCTGTGTATAAGCAGGAACATTTTTCCTCCACTATCTAGTCAGCCTCAGTAATTGAGCTCAACGTCATGCCAGACTCTACACCGCGACCCTGAACAACCGGGCCAGTCGCTCCGGCAGAGGAAATGTACAAGGAGCTGTAGCTGATGTGCAAACAAGCCTTTGGGGATCCAGGAAAAGGTTCCAGCCTCACATGCTAGATCTCATCTCCTTCCCCACCTGACTCCTCCTCACGGGCTGCCCATCTAAAGAAAGTACCAACTGCCTTTGCCACATCTTCCACCCTGGAACATGACCATTTCCTGGTGATGTGGGTAAGCAGCATTAGACCTTGTTTTACGGATGGGGAAACTGAGGCATAGAGGAGCAAAGCGACTTGCTTGAGGTCATACAATAAGCCTCTAGTAGGGTCAGGAATCTAAACCATGGGATTTGCCTCCTAGCTCCCTGTTGTAACCATCAGACCAAGCTCCTCTTTGAGAGAGAGAGAGAGAGAGAGAGAGAGGAATCAAAGCCAACACTCCCTCCAGTCCACAGCCCAGCTCAAGCCAAGAAACCCACAGACCATAATTCATCAACCACTGGGACTTACCCCTGGCAACGTCTTCTGCTCGTGCAGCGCAGTCTGCGCTTTGATGGCAGAGTCTCTGGCACAGTATGTGAGAAACGCACAACCTGCGGTGGAGACAGCAAATGCCAAATTAGACCCACGGTTGTCTACACGCAACAACTCAAAATCCCCCATCACCCAAATGTCCATGATAACAACATGTTCCTTGGGGTTCATGGGCTATGTGCCTTCCCATCCCCCCCACCCAATACACAGCCCCCTCCTCTGACCTTCCTGTACTGAGTTCAGAGAGAAGGTGCCAAGCAGCCCTGGTAGGCAGGAGTTTTTATTTAACATCTTTATTAATTACCTGCAATAAGGGGTGAAGACGTGTTAACTGAAGGTGCAGATGTTACTAAATTGGGAGGCGTCGCAAAACACCAGGAACGAAACTAGATGAATAATATAAAGGGAAAGAGTGGCTGGGCCAGATTTTTAAAGGTATTTCGGCTTGGCAGCACTCAGTTTTGCAATGCCTAACTGGTTTAGGAACTCGAGTCTCATTTTTAAAAGGGATTTGGCTAAATCCCTTTTGAAAATGAGACGTAGGCTCCTAAATCTGTTCGGCATGCCTAAATACCTTAACGAAGCTGGGCCTTCATCCAAAGCACACTGGAGTCGAGGGAAAGGCTCTATGGGCTTTGGGTCAGATGGGTTAGCATCGCGGGCTGGAGAAATGCAAGCGGACACCGTCAGTGAAAGAAATAACCTGAATTCAACGGGTGAGGCTTGGATCAGCAATTCCAAAAAATACCTAAGGGCTCAGAGCAGGCAGCAACTTCGATAGCAGCGTGCCGTGGTGTTATGGGAGCGGAATGTGATTTTAGGCTGTCTAGGCACAAGTATCTTGTCCCAGAGCAGGAAGGGAAAATATGGCAGCGATGAGATGACGGAACAAGAGCCGTCTTGGCTTTCCATACCATACACGCATCTACTCTACACGCTGACAGAAATTCAGAGTAAAGCAAGCACAACAATTATTGCAGGGCTTGATTTATGAAGAAGATTAAATGGGCCAAATCAGGATCAGAGCCTGAAGTCCTTACTCCAGATTTGACCCAGCATCTTTGGCTAAAATCATGAGGAAAGAGGAAGAGAGGATAGTCAGCTATGCTTATTAAAAAGGTGTCACGCCCCAGGGGAGAGAGGGGTGGTTTCAGGGTGTTCTGAGGGGGCAATGCTCAGAAAAATGGGATGAAACTGAGCAAAGGAAAAATGGGGCTGGTGATCAAGAAACGTTTCCTATCAGAGAGATTTATTAGACTGTGGAATAATCTCCCCAGGGCAGCCCAGTCACTCGAGTCATTTCAGACAAAGCTGGGCAAAGCGCTGAAGAATAGACTCCAATACAGGAATGCATATGCCCCCCGCAGCCCCACTGGCATTTAATTACAGGGCAAATTTTGTCCTAAACCGGGGATCTCAAATTCAAATCACCACGAGGGCCACAAGGACTAGTACATTTGCCCAAGAGCTGCATCACTGACATCCCCACACCGTTGCTGCCCCTGGCCCTGTCCCCATTCCACCCCTTCCGTGAGGTCTCGCCCCTTCCCCAAATCCCCCAATCCAACCCCTTCCCCAAATCCCCACCCTGAGGCGCCTCCTCCCCTGAGCATGAGGCTCCCCACTCCCCCTCCCTGGAAAGCACTAAGTGCTGCCAAACAGCTGTTTGGCGGCGGGAAGCGCCTGGAGGTAAGCAGAGGAGCAGGGACGTGGTGCACTGGGGAGGGAGTGGGGAGAGGAAATAACTCCAGGAGGGGGGCAGGGGGAGCTTGGCGGGCTGCAGGAAATAACCCCACGTGCCACGTGTTTGAACCTCTGTCCTAAACAAAGGCAGAATTCATCCCTGTGTTAGTTTGGCCTCTCAAATTGCTACAAAACGTCTTCAGGGTTAACCCACAGTGCTAGTCTGTGTCACAGATCTCCACTCACATGGCTTTGGCCCAGATAAGAGGCCTGATCTTGCAATCCAATCTCAACAAGCTTCTATACACTCCAGCATTGAATCTATTCACCCAGCCTCATCTGAAATGATTCAAACCCAGGTGAGTAAGGGCTGCAGGACTGTGTCTATTCTGGCAGCCACCCCAGAGTCCCACATTGACTCTCATGAGTTTTCTACCATGCTGAAGCAAACTTTGCAGAACAATCACCTCTTGAGTGTCCTTATCCCACATATGACAACAAGATTAAGCTGCCCTCCTTACATTCTGCATCCAGTAAATTGCCTCTGCTAAACAAATTATACCTGGCTCTGTAGCTCTTGCTAGAAAAACAGCACATGAATATTAAACGTATTCAACAGGTAATTAAGACTCCTTGCCCAGCCTTCAAATTGAGGCTGCATCGTGCCAGGCTCAGTCTCGAGATTACCGACTAATTTAACTAAGGAACACGGGACTGGGAAAACCCCAAGCTAGCGGTGCCTGGGGTTAAAGGCAGTATAATCATCAGGGCCCAACTTCTGTGGTGGTTTTTGCAACATGGGTATTTGTTCCATGAGAACTGGACTGAGATCAAACTCGTTTCACATAAACCACCAACAGCAATCATATGGTGCATAGTCATTTCCAGCATCCGCTGGCCTGAGTTGGATTTGAACTGCCAACCAGGTGGCAAAAAACTCAGCAGTCTGTTGCCAACTCCCTGAGCAATCCTTGTCCAACAATTTCACGGACGCACTTGTGCATCTGCAGCTGCATGCTGGCCAACACTCAACCTGGTTATGAACATATATGCCCCCGTCTACTCATGTTGTGGGGGGAATAGCATTGACCTTCCTCCTCTTCCTTCACACTATGGCTAGATCCATAGATCTCAAAGTGCTTCACCAAAGGGGAGTCGGTATCGTTATTTGCAGGGGGGAAACTGAGGCACCACCGGGTAAGTGATGGGGTCAAGCTCACCAATGGATGTGGTATAGAACCCACGTCTCCTGCATCTATGTCTAGCGCCCTTTCTTCTGGAAGCACTGCCTTCAAAGCTAGCTGGACTTTCAAAGCAAAATACTTTGTTTTAATTAGCACTGAAATTAACCACTTGTTACACTTAAAATGTATATTGATCTGGAACATTTTCATAGACTCTAGGGCCAGAAGGGACCAATAAGATCATCTAGTCTGACCTCCCTGAGAACTTCCCCAAAATAATTCCTATAGCAGATCTTTCACAAAAACATCCCACCTTGACTGAAAAATTGCCCGTGGTGGACAGTCCACCAGGACTCTGGGTAAATTCTTCCAATGGTTAAATTACCCGTCACAGCAGTATGGAGGTGTTGGCTAGACTATTGTCATTCACTCTTCCCCCACCTCCTCTAATTCCAAATAGACATTCAGTTCTGTTGCTTTCCTCTTAAAGTACCCAATTCTCTGAGCCAGTATTAAAAAGCTTTCCCCTCACCACCTCTATTTGTAGGGTAAAATGCCAGGAAGCCATCTCTCCCTCCATCACCCACAAAACACAGGAGTTCACTGCAATGTACATAGGCAGATTTGGCCACCTTCTAGTATTTATTTGACCTGCAACACAGATCAATCGCTCTCCAAAAAATAAGCTCACTGTTATCTGAATAAGTATGTGTGAGCGGATCAGCCCCAGATAAAGGGTTTCTGTTATAACCGTGTTGAATGGGGCAGGCAAATCACATTATTGAACAGTGTTTCTCTGCGGTGATGACTTAATTTGCTTCCTTCCCCTCCCATATGCACTTTGTTCCAGTTGATTGCGAGTTATTACAGTTGGCTTTTTAACTAGAGTTAAAGACTGCACCAACCCTTTCCCCCTCTCCTCACTACACAGAACCAGCCCCCAGTCTCTGGCTAAGTTGAGAACCTACATCAGGATCTGCAGCCCAAACTTTGCCAGCTCAGGCCCGATGACTACTTTTAACTGAGGATAAAGGAGATTTTAAAAAGCAGCAATGAAAACATTTTCTAAACATGTTTGCAATCCAATCAGCCCCTTGGTAATTCGATTTGTAGGAAATGGCAAGTGAGGCCCTGCAAACAGAGGATTGAAGGTACTGAGGTCACTGGGAGTTTTGCCAAGGGCTTCTCTCGGAGCAGGATCAAGCCCAGATACCAAGGTGAGAGGTACTTTATCCATGTGTATTATAATACTACACAGTGAATGTTCCTACACAGATGGTCACATCCCTCCAGGGCTGCCCACTTATTGTGGCTCCCGACTCACAGCTGGAACAGATTTGGGGCCGCCTGCTGAAACAATTTAAATGCTCTTTTGCTCCAAACTTGGGCGGGGGGGGGCACCGTTGCCCTTTCGGGGGGGCATTAGCTCAGCAGCATCCTTTTGCAAAGAATATCTTTACCATCCCATCCACACCCAGGGCCCCTAGGAGTCCCCAATCAACACGTGGAGGCAGGATTCACATCTGAGGTTCAGGAGCGAACTGTACTTTGGTTGCACCTACGTCCTGGTCAGGAACGCTGAGGGGGATCTTGCCAGGATGTTATATTCCTTGCTGTCCAATTATGTAAATGGTAGGGAACCGAGACTCGCCCCTTGTCCCTAGAGAGACATTGCCTATTGCAAACTGATTCTTGAGCTACACTCCCAGTAAAACTCCAGCTGCATTGCATCCTTCCCTCTGGTCTCAGAGTTCGGGAGAGCCTGGGGAACGTAACAAAGCCTCAGGAAAACAGACATCTGGAGAAGGGAAGTTCCTCTCCCTGAGTCAGGGATCCCATTTTCCTTGGGGAAGGCAGGTGTTTCTGGTTCCTAAAACTTCAGTCTGAGATGACCACCTTGGATCTGAGGAGGGACCCACTCCAAACGAGAATCGGAGATGATATGTAAAGTGGCATTAGTGGGGGTGAGTCTAAGTCAAAGCCAATGGACGTTAGGTTTTCTTGGGTAACATTTTCCATTGCAACGGCCAGGAGGTAGGGCTCACGCGGCTCAAAGCAGTTTTAACAGCGTCAGCTACCCGTGCTCAGGCGTGGGCCGCAGGATGTGGTGCTAAAAATGCTGTTGGCCATGGAAACCTTTGCTAGACATGGCTTCTACTCTTCTCTCCCATTCTGCTACCCCTAGCTGAAGCCCTGGAGAATCTGACTAGGCTGCAGTGTGAAAGGAGACATCACACTGCCTTCGATTCACCTCTGAATCTGACATGGAGATAGCATAGGCAAGCCTCTGATTTTCCTAAATGAACCTTCCAACTGTACAGCTTGACCAAACCCCTTCCACTCTTTGGATCAGGGCTAGCTTGTGGGGGTGAGAAATAGAGCAGCCCTTCATGTGTGGAGCATGGCACTCTCTGTATTTGCCCCTGGCATCACCCACCAGTGGCTGAAATACCCAGAGCAAGTGAGGAATGGAGAGACTAAGAAACTCTGCCCCTAGGATGCAGGAACTACTCTGTGGTCCTGCCACTAGTTATTATGGAAGCCCCAGGAAGAAAATATCGCAACGCTACCTGTTTCTGCCCCCGCTAGCCAAATGCTCTCAGAGCTTCCAACAGGAAATCCCAGTCAAGGCTATCAGCGCCCATTGGGATGAGCAGAGATGGCACGTCTCTATAGGGTACTAAGGCTGAAGTGGTGAGGAGTCCATTAGATGCTACTCCTGGAGTGCTTATTAATAATGATACTGGGCTCGGCTGCCTACAGCACCCCCTGTCTAAGATCCTTGAAGCACGTTCCAAAAGCCCGTTAGTTCAACCTCATGACAAGAGAAGGGGAGAAAACGTCACCCGGCCCTGAACCGCAGCAGCTGTTGAACAGCCTGCAGCGAAACCCAGAGGTCTGGGGCAGCAAGTGAGGACTGTGGTGGGACAGGGCTGAAACCAGAGGGCCAGCACAGAGATGTTACCTGCCTTACGATTACAGAGCGTGGCATGGGACCTTTAATGATGAAAAGCAGCCAGAATCTCAACTGTAGGCCGAAGCTCGGTACCGACAGAGGGGAGAGCGGCCAAGACTATGTGACACCATCAACACTTCCTGTAGTGCTGAGGTCTCCCAGGGACGGCTGCATCCCAAGCCGATCTAACCTGGTCTAGCTTGTGAGATCTGTCTGGGTCACAGCAAAGGCTGGCTGGCTCCTCCTACACTGGCATCTGGAATGAGGATCCCCGGCTACATCCCCACTTCTACCGCTGTCACCAATAGCCGAACGCCTGTATTAATAAAGGCTAATGGCATGGGTGAGTGTCGGGGCTCCAGATCTTTGCTTTGCTCAAGGCAAGGGAGTATTCAGGCCTCCATCGCTGCACAATCGATCCCAGTGATTTCTTTAACGCTCATAAGCATGTAAACCTGGCGCAAGGGGTCAGGTTTACAGAGTAGTCCGCTCCTACCAACACGCAGAACATGAGCTGAAAAACACAGCGGTGGGAGAGGCTTGTAGGCGGGGTGTTGGCCAAACCATGGCACTGTCTGCCTATTCACACGGCCAGGTTTAGACTGTTCCTCTGCCGTTTCCTCCCTCGGGTCCGGTTCAGTATCTCATGCTTCACAGCCTCTCTCCGTCCCCTCCCAGAGACTCTGTCCTGGAGTCCACCCCACATGCAGCAGATGCTCTCACAGAAACCTCCGTGAGCCCAGTTCTGGAATTTAAGGCCAAAGATTTTTATTGGACTCCCCCTCCTTGTCCACCTCCCCAGCATATGTGAAAACCCTTCCCTGCTCTTCCCATGGAAATAGCAGCTCAATGACAAATATTGCCATTAATATGCAAATATATCTGCCATCATTAACATAAATAGAAAAACTGCATCATGAATAATATGAGGGGGAACTGGAGAAATAACAGCTACCGAATAGGTTGCTGAGGCATTGATATCCAGCCACTAATATGAATATATAACCATTTCATAATAATATTGACTTTAAGCCACTAATTCTTATACAAGAATGTAGGACCTGCCTAGAGCAATGAATTTATCAGTTCTCAACAGTAAAGGAAGGTGAGGAAAGCGCTGAATATAAGCCCACAAGAAAGGTAAGTTGCTCTGCTGCTACAAGAATGGGTGATGGCCTAGGCCTTCCATTGATTGCGAGCTATTAAATTTTGGGCACCTAGCCTCCTGCCCCAACCTTTCTTTGCAGCTGTGGGTGCCTGCTGGGCCCAATCCTATGAGCCTCCAACTGTCCTCAATTCCCATTGAAGTTGATGGGAGTGGAGGTTCAGCCCTCTGAGGGATGAGCCCTGTTATTATTTGGGGAGGGGAATGACCCAACTTAAGCCATGAGAAGTCAATTCACATCCCATGCGTATGGTGACCTTATGAGCAAGTGTCTCAATAACAACAGCAAAAGGAGTAACCGTGAAACCTGACACAAGGAAATCAACCAAAACTTTCTATTTGTATAAAACAGGGAAGGAGGAAAAACCCGAAGCCCTGGAAAACAAACTACAATAATAACCTGAACTTTCAAATGGCTTTCCCTGGAAAGAAGACTTGAGAGCTAAACAACATCCCAGCAAAGCCTGCATCCTCTCAAAAATGTCAAAGCTACTCCAATCCTGCGTTTAGCAGCAAGTTAATGTCACAAGGATTTGGCTAATACCAGCGCTGCCCCCTCTAATTTCCATATCTTAGTGGCAGATCCCTGGAATCTGCCTTCTGCCTTTAGCCTGCCCTCAGCCTACAAACGCAGCCTATATTTAACATGTCGATTGTAATGAAATGTGTGTGTGAGTTGTGCCCCCACCCCATCCACCTCCTCGCTGTGTTTTCAAGGCAGGTTGCTGTCAGATGGTAACAGGTTTGTTCAAGACACCCTTGCGCGTGTGCATGGACACACGACAACTTTTTTCCGAAATCCTGATTGAAGGCAGAAACACTCCCTGGGCTAAAGTCAGCCATCACAGCTCCTGTTGGCTTCAGTGAGAGATGATTTCCCCTTTACACTGGAGTTGGATTTGGCCCTTTGTTTGGACAAATACTTGTCTTCTGTTAATAACACTTCCTTTTGTCACCCTTTCCCCTGTTGGGCTTGCAAGAGTCAGATGTTCCTGGAGGAATGTTGGCACTTGCAGCTATAGGGTGTTTTGCTTTTCAAAGCTACACCCTAAACTCAAAACCAGCCGCATCAGAACCAACCTGGGCTCCCCTTCCCTGCAATGAAAACCCCCATATACACAGCCAGGCCGATTGCTGACAGCTTTAAAGGTATTTACTGTATGTTTAGTTTTAAACCTGTCAAGCAATGGGGTTTCCAAAACCTGTGTCAGGTCTTTTAACAAACAGTCTCTTTGATTCCTCTCCCTTCCTTTTCACAGTGGTGATCAGAGTGTCCTGAACTTGGAAACATCCACCCAGGGCCAGCCTTAGGTGGACATGGATTCAAGCCACAGACCTGGTACTCGGAAAACAGCAAGCTTTTACAACATCCGATTTAAAAAATAATAATAATTACAGCCTAAACATGCTGTCCAAAACTTGTTGGCATCCCAAAGCTTCGAGGATAATCAGCAGCTCAGGGTGGCCTTTCATCCACTCTAGATACCGCAGGGAAGAATAGATTTGCAGTTTATAATCTTCGTTGTGCAGATTTTAAAACTGCAGCATTAGAGGTTGGCTCATAGTCCAGGGACTGCTAGTCTTCCCCTTTGGAGGCCTCTTTCCACATATGCTCCAGGCCTTAATTGCAATGAGTTTGTGTGATCTCAGCCTAGTCTGTCCTGTACATCTGTGCACATAAAAAAATCCCAGCCATGCGATTTGTCATGACTGCTTGTCACCAGGCCCAGTAGCAAAATACAGAGGGTGCTGCAAATCAGGACTGAAGGGACTGGCACAGTGATAAAGAGGGTGGCAGGTTAGGGGAGCAGAGGATGCTGCAGGTTAGAACCAATGGGCCTTGGATTATTTATGTGGCTCAGCTTTGCTACCCTCAATCAGGGGAGCCTGGGACTAGAATAAGGGTTTGGCAGGTGGATTGGCAGAGCAGGGGGACAAGGGACGTCCTGGGAACCTTCTCACACCACCACCCATTGGCTGTGCTCACCACTATCGTGTGTTCACTCCAATTCCCTAAATCAAATCCCCACAAAATCCAACTTCTTCATTTATCCTCTTGCCAAAAGATGACTGTGTCCATCATTCATGGACCCTGAAAGGTCCCTGTCTAGGAGAGCACCACACATGAGTAATCAGAAGGCTATAATGGCAGGCGTAAGTTTGACCATAAACAGTTTTACTGGTGAATATTGAATGTACTCACACAGAATTCCCATTATATGCATGGCGCTGTACAGTAAATGTCTATAACCATCTATGTATAAAGAGAGTCATTTTTTAGCACTATATAAATATTGCCTAGCTAGACAACAGGATTTCAAAGCTACAACGTGGCTGCTATTTTCTGTAAGTCTTATGATTTCAAGGGGTCTTCCACACACCCTCCTCCTTCCTCTTTTTATACTGCGATATTCTACAGTAGTGGACCAAAAAAACCTAGGGCTCACAGAAATGTCACTGCAGCACCTTGGATCAATAATCTTGGGGGGTGGGGATTGGACTGAGGTTAATCTATGAAACCATTCAATGGTTCACCCTAAATTAACTGGAGTATAAAGGGGGGAGGGGGCTATTCCTCCTCCTTCGGAGGAGATCTTTGGCCATAGGAGGACCTGGGGTAGAGAGAGCGAGACAGACAGGGACAGGCATCCGGCCCAGAAGGCGTTTGAAGAAGTATTCACGACATGTCACCGATTTCCCCAGACCCAGGCGCAACCCCGTTTCTTTGTGGCTCCAGCGCTGCCTAGGGCGGAGAGGGGGAGTCGGACAGGCTCAGCCTGGCAGCAAGAGGAGGCTGGAAGCCACCAGGGCCCCTTTGTGAACATTACAAATGTAATTCCGTTGGGGGGGGGGGGGGAAGAGGGGGCTCTAGGAGTGCGCGGGGGGGAGAGGCAGACAGGGAGGAGAAGCCGGGGGAGGCTGGAAGGAGGGAGGGTAGGAGAGAGAAGGGAGATGGCTGGAGGAAGGGAGGAGGCTGGGGGCTCACCCTTGTGCATGCCGGTGTAGCGGTCCTTGAGCACGGTGAGCTCGTAGATCTTGCCGAACTGCTCGAAGAGGGGCTTGAGGTCCTTCTCCTCCAGGTTGCGGGGGATCTGCCCCACGAACAGCTTGATGGCATCCAGGTCCTTCATGCTGTCCGGCTGCGCGGGGGGGTCCGAGCTGCTGCTGCTGCTGCTGCTGCTCATGGGGGAGGCTGTGGGCTGCAGGAGCTGCTGCCGCCTCGCCTCGCCCTCGGTGAGTCTGGCCATTCCCCGAGCCCGGCGCAGGATGCGGGCGGAAGGAGCAGACGGGGGAGGAAAGAGCTCTCAGCTGGAAAGGGCTCAGCCGCCAGCGGCGGCAGCATCAGGACCACACAGAGCCGCTCCACAGGGACACCTGCCGGGCGCGTCGCGGAACTGCAGCCTCTAGGAGCCCCCCCCCCCCCCCCCACCACGCAACCCCCGTCCCTGGGGAGGCCAAGCCTGCCTGGCGCTGCAAACCACGCGGGGACCATGCCCCAGCCAAGGAGGGGGTGAAGGGTGGAGAGGGGCAAGGCTGCCTGGGGCTGCAAACCACACGGGGACCATGCCCCCAGGGGCGGCCCCTGCTGCCAGCAGGCAAACCCTGTGGAGGGAGGGAGGCAGGGACCATGCCCCAGCCAAGGCGGGGTGGGGGGCGAGGCTGCCTGGGTGCACCGGGCTGCCAAGGATGCAATCTGTGTGACCTACGGGAAGGGGGTGACTGAAAACAACTGCCTCTTCCCTCCCCCAGACTGAGCAGCCTTGCACCCCCAGGGACACTAAACCCTACGCCCCCTTCCTAGGGGGAGGAGGAGAACAATGCTTCTTAGAACCCAAACTCTCCATCCAGTGTGAAGATTGGGGGAGGAGAAGGGACAGGTCCTGCCCCCTCACAAACTGGGGAGAGGCTCTCATGGTACAGCAGCAAGGGACAGAGATTTGTACACTGCAGTCTGTGCCGTGCTGTTCCAGAGAATGACGGATGGCTGGTGCTGGGGAAGAGGTCTAAGAAAACCCAGGAACGTTGAGCAGAACAGAGGTGCCCGAACCCTACACTGGCTGGAGGAAGGGCACAATCCAGAACAGGCTGGAGAGTTGCAGCACAGGCCTAGACTTTTTCAGACTGGAGGAGGAAGATGCAGTCCAGGAAGAGGATGGAGTCCAGACGCACCCTGGAAAATCAGAGAGGCTGGGGACAGCAAATGGGGGTGGGAATCTAGTACTATGCTGAGGACGAGCAATCCAGAATCATGCTGACTGCATGGGAAAGAGAGTCCAGAACCTTTCCGCCTGGAAATGAAGGAAATGCTTCATAGAAATGGAAATGCTGTTGGAATCGGCTCAACCTGGCCAGAGAGACAAAAGTCTAGAACAGCGCCTTGTCCACTGCACTGAAACCATCCAGGCCTGTTCACTCTGGAGAGAGGAACCATCTACTTCAGGGATGGACCCAGCCCACAACTCTGCAAAATGCCAGAGAACAGTTTGCAACACAACACAGTCCAGCCTGGGTTGAAACCCCTCAAGCCAGACCCATGCAAATGGGAAAAGAGGACCACCTTATGTAATCTAGACACCTGCAGCTTGGGTAAGAGGGACACACAAAAACAGGCAACCTGGCACAGAACAGATTCAGCCTCCTCCTCCTGGACAAGTAGGAAACCTAAAGGTTTTTTTTTTAGTTGGTGGAAAGCAAGCGTATGTTGAAAACGGAGAGTCTAATTTTCAGAAGTACCAAGCCCCAGACAGTGCTCAGCATCAATGAAAAATCAAGCCCACGGTCCTTAGATTGTGAGAAGGGCTGCTATCTCTGGTATTTCTAAGGTTCCTAGAGCTGGAGTGTCTATGCTCTAGCTGGTGGTGGCACGTCTTCTACAATGTAAAGGTCCAATCGAAACTTGTACAGGGGCCATGAAGTAAGGACAGATGAGAGAAATATAAACCTACTGAATCCCTATCTGAAATCACATTGTTCATACCCTCCCCACTGCTACTGGAGCACCATTGTCTGTAGGTGGAGCGGCAATTCAGGCTAGAAGGTTTATTTACCAAGTCGCTGCCCAAAGAAGGAAGCGAGTGGTAATACAGTACAATTACATGCTATGACACAGAGAAGCTTTAGTGGGTGATGGGCTGTGGGGGCTTTAGTGGGGGCTGGAAGTCAAATTGCTCTGTGCAATATGGGATATAGTTTCCCTGGGATTATTCAATTCTCTTTATAAAATTAGTCTGCCCCTGCTAGGCCCGGTCCAGACTGCACCTGAACAGTAGCTCTAACCGTGTTTAAACGCAGTTTCACTAACAAGATGGGTTCCCCTGACCAATGCGAACAGGGATTTTTTAATATATAACTGTGTTATCAGTCTCACGTTGCAGACTGCCTAAGGGATGCAGATCTACCTTCAGCCTGGCAAATGTATCTGCTAGCCCTAGAGTGCAGCCCAGCCCACATCCTCAGCTCCCCGGAGACATGGCCTGGAGTGCCTCCCCGTTCCCTGTGGATACAGCCCCATCACCACAGAACAGCACCCATGTGCATTGCTTCTGCGGCACTGCATCTCTTCTATCTCCATGCCCATGCGTTCCAGCCTGGCATTCTTCCATAGCATGGCTGAAGATAAATGGCTTATCTACCCTCCGGTTGGGAAGGAGGGAGGGAGCCTGATTGTTTTACACACAAATGGCATGATTTGCAGAGGTGCTGAGCTCCCATTGACTTCAGCAGGGGCTGGAGGGGCTGAAAATATCAGTCCAAAAGGCTTTGCAGGAGGAGCGTGAGGCTGGCACCCGAAAACTCTGCTTTGTGGCTCTGTTAGAAGCTTTTTGGCACCTTCCAGGACGCTCACCTGAATCCTGCAGATAAACCGAAGCAGCGGTTCGAAGAGGGGAGGCGGGGAGCACATTATCCAACATGTAGCAAATGCGACATCTTCACACTAGGAAACGCAGCAGCAGCTTTGTACACACACACCAGCCCACGTATCCTGAGATACTGTCTCCAAGTGCAGGCAGGATCAAACACTGCCACCACTTTCAAATCTAATTTCACCCAGAAAGCAAGAGGCACGGGCCCCCACCCTTGTCGTGGCCTAGCCTCAGGGCTGATTCGGTGCTGGCAAACCTGCAGCTGTAGTAGGTGCCACCCCAACAGGTAGGGTGAAATGGTAATGTGATGTTCAGTACCCCATAATACCCAGCGTGGGCTGAGAGCGTGGGGAGGATAACTACTTGAGTCACCCTGGAGAACCAGGGTCGCCCCGTTAGCTCAGCATTGGCCGGAACACACAACAGGTTGCCCTCTCCGCATGCTTAACAGGGAAACCTCCATCTACTATTCACCTAACTCCCAGCACAGACATGCTGCCTTTCAGTCCTGGCTGCCCCCTACCACCTGAATCCCCTATCCCCTGGGTTGGCAGGTGTGAGAACCTCACACAGCAACTGTGGAGTTTGCAGCCTAAAGATTATCAAATTGGAACAGAGCAGTACTACCAATCTTAACCTGACCAGAGGCCATGGGCCATCTCTCAATGACTGTTAGTAACGGAGCAGCAATCAGAGCAGTCTCCATAGAGGTGCTTTGATTCAGAAGCCATCATCATCCCTGAAAAGCAGAGTAAAAAGGGAAAGTAACACCCTGCACACACATTTCTCTTCGGTCTTTTGTTGCATAGATCTGCCATCACAAGCCTAGTCACTAATCCAAGCAGTGGTAGCCATAGGAAAACTGGATCCAGGGTCTTCTGGGGTCACTCTGCCCAAAGATGGAAATATTCACAATCCTCCCTGATCGCAGAGTAAGACAGGAATGAGAATATTGCTGGTAAATGATAAAATATAGCAGCTGTCAATTAGTGCCCTGAAACAGCTCACAGAATAAGGTACAGAATTATATACCAAAGCAACACAATTAAGGAATAAATAATAAAAGATAATCGTTGTGGAATTACTATGAGTATCAGAGGGAGACAGGAAATTAATAGGCATATGCAAAAGAGACAAGATATGGTTGGCTTTCAAATAAGGTTGGAAAATCAACAAGACAAGGGGATTCAGAAGACTAGTAAAAGTGCCAGGAGTTGCAGACTCATAGACTTTAAGGTCAGAAGGGATCATTATGATCATCTAGTCTGACCTCCCATACAACGCAGACCACAGAATCTCACCCACCCACTCCTGCAATAAAAGGAGTCTCACCTGTGTCTGAGCTATTGAAGTCCTCAAATCATGGCTTAAAGACTTCAAAGTGCAGAGAATCCTCCAGCAAATGACTCGTGCCCCATGCTGCAGAGGAAGGGGGAAAAACCCCTAGATCTTCTGCCAATCTGCCCTGGGGGGAAATTCCTTCCCAACCCCAAATATGGCGATCAGCTAAACCCTGAGCCTGTGGGCAAGACTCACCAGCCAGACACCCAGGAAAGAATTCTCTGTACTAACTTAGATCCCAGCCCAACTAGCATCCCATCATAGGCCATTGGGTATATTTACCACTCATAGTTGGAGGTCAATTAATTGCCAAAATTAGGCTATCCTATCACACCATCTCCTCCATAAATGCAGACAGCAAGTCCCTCTTAGCAGACAGTGGCAAGGTTGCAGAGAGGCACAGAAAAGGAGGCTCACACACACATGTGGACAATTGTGCACTGAGGAGGACAGACCAGACCTCAAAAGGAAAGGCAGCCCTTTAAAAAGTTGTTAAAGGAAAGGACACCCCGCACAATGCAGCCAAAAGACGTTTCACTGCTAATAGAGGGACATCTGCAGATGATCTGAAACCCAGATTTGATCCCCAGTTCTTTTCGGCATGTGTCAGCAATGGGAGGGTAGGAAAGCATCCAGTTACTTTGATTTACAGATGAGCTTAAGCCAATTGACCTAGAAGCCCTATCCTGTGCCATTAAAGTCATTGAGGATTTGGCGATCGATTTGTAAGGTGCACTTTACATTAGAAAATCCTACAAACATCCCCCAGATCTTTCAAGACAGCCAAACAGCCCATCTTCCTTCATCCACCAGCTCCCAAGGAAAGAGGAAGCAGGAAGAAAGTATGTACACCTGGCAGAAGACATCCAAGCCGGGTTGTTGTATCTCAGTAAAATACCAGCTCGTTCATGCAAAAAAACCTGTATCTATTCCGGAGCAAAGGTACTGCAGGGAAATTGATCAAGAACTGCCAAGCTGATAGCTTAGAAAACATCTTTGTGGAGGAGAGAATAGGAAAAACAAAGATGCTTATATCTTGGCTTATGTCTAGTGTTTACCTATTTCTGGTTTCTATTTTTTATCCTAACCAATTTTAAATGGGCTTTTAAATATTTTTATCTGTGCAACAAACCAAAGACAATCCAGTTTTAAATCCTGTGTGTTTATAAGCATAATTTGTATTGTTACAGTGGGTGGATTGGAAATAGACATTCATCAATAACTCTCAGGCATCTTTCTGATCAGAAACAGCTGTTCCTTGAGGATTCAAAAAAAAAATCCTAACCTTGTTACATTATTAACTAAAAGTACTGGGCTGTTCACTGACTTCAGTAATTCACCACTTTTTTAGTGCTCCTTTCAGTTTTGGATTGAGGAAAAAGCCAGCCAACAAAAAACAAAACAATCTCAAATCCATCACACCCCCCTCCAAACAAGATAAAACTTGCGTGCTTTCAGAACTGTGAATTTCAGTGCTCTTCAGCATTTCCTTTGCTCACAAACTTTAGTTTGGGACAATGTTACTGAGTTAGATTTTAAGCCCTACTTATCTGATTTAGCTTATTTCCTCTCTCTGACCACAATAAAATTCCTACAGAAAGTACAGGGAGGAAGGATGGTCTTTTGGTCAAGACACAGTTTGAAGCAGCAAGAAAGCTTGGATTCTGTTCCTAACTGCTACCACTTTGCTGTGTGAGACTTGTGCCTTGGTTCTCCTGCTCTAACTGATAGACAACACTGTCGCTGGCCTGTATTCATATCTATCTATCTGAAGTGTCTCCCAAATTCTTGCCTCCCACAGGTCCTTGTTTGCAAGAGTCACCCACCACCTCCAATTAGTGTCTTTCTGCACTGTTCCAAATACAGGATGATGCTGGGGCAGGATGCCCCCGGGCCACTAACTTCGGCGGAGAGCTACGTCAGCCGTCTGAGCAGACCAGTGTTAGGGAAGTAGAAAAATGACAAAGTCACCTTTACCCTGCCCCAACCTGGACTCTTGTGCTGCACCTTCTAAGGGACACCTCAAAGCATCAGCACGCTATCCACTTAGTCTGCAAGATCCTTGAGGCAAAGAGCACATCATTTTGTCAAGTACCTAGCACATGGTGGGTGCCATATAATGAAACTTCGGCAACTGCTTCCCCTCACTTTCATGTTCTTCTCCATATCCAATTCAACTATCCTGACTACTCTCAAAATTACCCAGACTCACTCCAGCTGCGGGTCATTTTTTCCCCCAGATGCTTACTTCCCTGCTCTACTCTGAGTATTCTCTGTTCCCTTCCTGCTCCTCCTCACTCTTTTCTTTTACCATTGGCTTCTGACTGACAAGTGGTTTCTGACACCATGTACAGGATTAGCAATGGCTGCAGAAGTCAGATTGCAGCAGAAGACATGGTGGCTGTTGACTATGTTGTAAATTGATTCTGGTATCCAGGTGCATGGTCTTGCTTGCTAGAACAGAAAAGTATTGACCGGGACTAATACCTGGCTAAAGGAAGGCTGGTCCAGTAGGTAGGAGGCTGGTTTAGGATTTAGAAGAGCCAGGTTCGAGCCCCAGCTCTACCAGAGACTTCCTGTGTCTCCCAGGGCAGACACTATGACCAAGCTCAGTGTCTAAAACCATGTCTCCCATTGAACTCAATGGAAGGTGGATGCTTTGGTACATTTGAGGATCTGACCCTGGTTCCCCATTTGTAAAATACAAATAGTATTCCACGAGGGGGTTGTGAGGATAAATCTACTCAAGAGTGGGAGGTGCTCAGATACTATGGCAACAAGGGCTAGATAAGTACCTGAAATAGAATGTGAGCACTAGCTGCTGAGAAGCTTTGCTTGTCCCCCTGTTGATTAACAGTATTCAAGTTTTGTTTAGCCTTAAATAACAGAAATGCTCATGCTACCCGTTCAGTGTTGGGCCCAGGTAGTTTTACTGTGATTTTCCTCCACAAGAGGAAGGAAGGCTCTCCCTTCTTGGGCTTTTAGTTTCCCTCTTTAGGCATTTGCACGCTCATCAAGTAATTGCTGCCCCTCTGACAGAATAAATGATCTAGTTAAGGCCCTTCTGTAGCCCGCACTATTTACTGTATTCTGCCAAGATAGGTATCTCATCATTTCTATGGAGCAAAACAAGTGAGTGGGATTTTTTTTTTTTTTTTTTTTTTTTTAGAGAGAGAGGTTAAACTCTAAGGCAGGGCTCCTGCTCAACCACTTATTTTCCCTGGGGAAGGAAATCTGACACCCATACACAACTAAGAGAGGACAAAAAAGGGAGTTATATTACCAGCAACAGGGAAGACTACACTTTTTTTTTTTTTGTGATGCAAACAAATTTATTATGCATGTTCATCCCCTACATGCTATTTTCCCTGCTGAAGTGATACCGTCCCCTTCTTCAAGGGGGGTAGGAGGAAGAGAAAGGAAGCGTTCCAAACAGAAAAGCTACTTGCAATAGCCAGAATGCTGTATGCAGACTTTCCAGAGCCTAGATGAGGTGGAAGAGTGGCAAGCAGGTAGCTGGACTAAACTCCTTACTAAATATTCAGCCAAGTGGAAGATCGCAACAGATGTGGAGCAGATAGACAGCTCTGCATGAGAGTCAGTAGCCATTTAGTTCAGGAAATGCCAGTTAGAAGTCAGACTCTTACACGCAGGAGATCACTGAGGGGATCAGTCACTATACAATGCATTAGGTACAGGCAGGGGCTGAAGATACTAAAGGCTTTCTTAGCAAAACTGAATCTAGGTTCATGAATTTGCTCCACATTATATTTTAAAACCTTAAAGCAATCTCCAGGCCCCTTCTAAACAAATGAACCTCTCCCTTGGATGGAATCCAATGCAGAATAGCAATTAAGAAAAAAAACAGGAAAAATACAGGATTTTAAATGAATAACATCTTAGAATTTCTTGACTGCAGCATCAATATCTGGAATGATCTCCTTCAAGTGGTTCCACTGCTCGGCAGATAGGGCAATCCCTAGAAACAGCAAAGGAGAAGGATTACAGAGACATGTCTGCAGAGCCTGGCAGAGCATAATCAGCAAGTTCCACAGCCAAGGTGGCTCCATAAGGGCAGTTATAGAAGGGAAATTTATGATTTGAATCAGATCCCAGAACAGAAACTGAGGCAGGCTTTTAAGCAAAGCATCTCTATGTTAACATTCTAGCAAATAGGACATGTGTGCTTCTGTGGTACTTCTCTAGTACTATATAAATGCTCCTATGAGATGGTATCCCACATTTTACAGATGAGGGAAAGGAAGTAAAGAGGCAATTCTTAAATGGCCCAAGATCATAGCAAAGCTGTAAATAAATCCTAGCAGTCCTTACTCCCAGTCCCTGTCCAGCAATTAGAGTACCATCCTTTGTGTTGGCCAAATGGGTAATGCAAACTCCCATCCCAAGCAACTGTAATTTCAGTATCAAAATCTACCTCTACCAACATTCACTATGATGGCTTTATCTTGGAGGAATTGGCTTCTCTTTAGCTCCTGAGGCAGAAGCTAAATAACCACCCACACAGATAAAGCCAACTTGATGTAACTGGACTTTTCCATGGAATAGAAACAGGGTAGTGGGCATGCCAATTTGGTTCCACCCGGATGCTGTCCACTTGTTTCCTCAGCAAAACCAGAAGTAACATGTCCTGAGACTTAGTCACAAATTTTATTAAGTTTTAGACAAACATCAGTGGCTAGAGACACTACATCAAAATAGAAGAGACACAGAATTCTTCTACAAACCCAAGTTCTAAGTAGCAGTGAACAGATCTTCTGTCTTGTATTCTGGGCAAGTTTCCTGCACGTGCCAAAAGAGTTTAATCCCCCTTCTGTCTCCCACTCCCCCTAGACTGGCACAGAAATGTTTCAGGGATCTGTTCCTGCCTTTCATTATAGGATAAGCTGTTTGCTTTTAGTGAGTAATGTACAGTGGTAACTTCTTTGAAGGAAATTAATTTCTGGAGGGTAAACCATGCTTAGTGTTCGAGGGGCAAATCAAGCTGAAAGAAATTCATCTGCACAGACACAAAATCAATAATGAGAACTGAACAGTTCCTGGGAAATTTCATGTAACTGAATCTCTGCTGAATACCCCAACACATAGGGCAGAAGAGGGGAATGACTTACAGACTTGGCCTGGTAATTTAGAGTCACGTGAGTCAACTAAGGAAATCAGTGTCAGCCGGCATGTTGTAATGTAAAGGGCCAAGAATGAATATTAACTCAGTAGCGGGAGAGAAGTTCTGGAGTGAATGATGACCCTGTTCCAGCAGCCTTTAAATTATTTTCTTTGCTGTTTTCCTCTTTCCTTTGTGTCATATAAAAATTGCCCAGTCAGATCACCTTCCCCCAAGGATCGCATGGCTCTTTAATAAAGGGCCACCCGAACTCTGTTCCACTGATGGTCGCACTGGGCAAGTTGCCAGGAGCCTCAGGTATGCACCTAATGTGGCACATGACAGTCATCCTTGCTTTAATATGGAGGTATGGACTGGAGCAATTATGAAATTCCAGTTTCCGTTCAGATGAAGATGGAATATCATATTCTGGGATCCTGCAGTCCCTGCTGACTGCACTTCCATGGTTGAAAGATTAGGGTGAATGCACGTTATACTGTACAACCCCAGAGCTCTAACAGGCCCATGAGCCAACAGATATTTATTTTTGTCTGTCAATAGCCAGACACTGGTTAGGGGTGTGTGAGTTACAATTTTCTACTTTCTTTTGGCCTGTATTATTTTACATACTCAGTTGCACCCCCACAGAGGTGCTGTTTATAAGAGAAATATTTGGAGGGAGAAAAAGGGAGCACAAGGGTGAAGTTTGGTCAAATTAAGGTACACTATTACATTCCTGCACATGCTGGCTATTAGAATAACCCCATCGTCGATCATGTTCCATCTCTTGCCTTTTATCTAATATTCACCTTACCTACTGTTCACTTCCTTCCTCAGTTGAAGTCCCCCTTCAGAAACAGGCAGGGAACCAAGCTTCATAGAATAAGGTCACTGTGCTGGTTGCTCTTTCATTAATAGCCCATCATGGGGCCGTGCTGCTCTCTTCTCAGCATCAAATGGCAGTGGGAAAATTGGAGACTTTCAGAAGATGCTGAAATCAGCCATTTAGGAATAATGTAAAGTTTCCAAGTCCTGGATACAAGACTGCCCTAGACTCATTCATGATTTTAATTGTATTGGAAATGAAATGGACATGATGCATTACTGCCACCTAATGGAGATGTCTGGTTACCTTTTCTCCCAGGCTTGGTGTCCCCTTCCTTATCTATATAGAATTCTCGGATATCCACAAGGACTTTCCCCTTAAAGCAGGACACTCGGACATAGCGCAGCTTCCCAATCTGCAAAGATATTCAACCACAGTTAAGAAAAGGTCTGGATTTGAGTTGAGAAAGGCTGCAACCAGCTTCACATACATATATGTAACTATCATCCATGTTACTTGATCATATTACTTAAAATGGGTCAGCCCAGATTGTATTTAACTAGAAAGAGAAAAGAGACACAAATGCAAGAAACCGGGAAAGAATTCTGATTTGGCTAGGAAATCAACAAATAGAAGTGTGTGCACGCGGCGGTGTGTGCACGCGGCAGAGGAATTTGAAGAAAGTGACAGAGGCAGATTTGTTTGTAATAGCTGAACCTCTCCCCTCCCATTAATACCTGAAACATGCCTTCCTCTTCACTGTCTTGCCCTTGACTTTTTGTTGCCCCCTTGGAAGTTTTGGCCGCAATTTTTGTTCTTTTTTCTGGTTTGGACGGCATCTCTTTTTTTCTTTTCTGTAAAGAAGAAGTCACAATTAGACGGCTCCCCCTTCCCTTTGTGCTTAGTCTAGTTCTCAAGCCTATGGGGCTTTTAGATAGTTCAAATGATGGGACTTGCACACATTTCATCAGATGGGATCTGTCACTCACAGCCATTTCAGCAAGACATACTAACTGCAACAACACTAAAATGGCACTACTCTATACTGTTAACTACACCAGCAGTACTTGGGCTAACCTCTGGAAAACTAGACTGCAGCCAGTACAGTGGGACAAAACTATTCATAATTACATTAAAAACTAAACTAGAGGAACATTCAGGCTGTAAAGTCAAGCCCTCCAAAGTTAGGAAGTGCTAGAATTAAAGTTGTTTGTGCAACTGTCACTTGCTGCATTATGATACAGCTGAAAGCCATTCAGATCTGGAAAGCAAGGATGGAAATTGCTTTCCCTTCACCTGCTGAGACTTTTCAAATGACATCAGAAAAATCCCAAAGGCTCCTCTGTTCTGCATGGATGCAAAAAATCAGTCCACTTGTTGTAAGCATAGGATTTGCCTCAGAGCCAATGAGCACCCTAACTTGCACAGTGGTATGAGATGGGGAGGAAGCTTAGTTGCTGACTTTCATCCCAGAGCTCACTCACGAGGATGATGCCCACTAAGTGAGTATACTGGAATTCAGGTTATTCTTTGCATGCCCTCAGAAGATTAACTGAAGCACCTAAGAACACTGCTACTTTTTTTCTACTGGAGGGAAGTATGTATAGGAGGGGAATACCTGAGGTGTGAGAACAAAGGCAGTCTCATTCCCCAGCTACTGTATACCGATACCTTTTCATTCTCAGCATCAGATCCACTGTCTGAAGTGGTTGTTTCCACCAACTCCTTGGACTTGGACATTCTGGAAGATAAACACCGAAGAAGCAGGCTGAACTCTTCCCTTTCAACCCCACACTCAACATTCATAGCAAAATAACCCTCTCCTCGGGCTACATATTTTAGCTGCTGGCACAGATAGCTTGCTCCTCCCTCTGATGACAGAGTCACTAGGCTTAACTTCACGTGGAGTGAATGAGACAGAATCATAACAATGGGATCCCTGCTCCAGTTCCCACAATCTAAATGGGCAAATCAGTCTTCAGCAGTTGTCTCAGAATGACATTAAATCAGATGTCTTATTCTAAAGCCACATAATGAGGAAGTCAGGCAAGAAAAAGAGGGATAAGAAAATACAACACTCCTTCGATCTCCCCAACATTTCAGCATCTCTCAAATATTTCTAAGGTGCCCCTCAGTCACCTACTCCAAGATGCAGAATAAGAACTCTGCGGCCATCACAGTGGGCAAGGAATGGCTCAAGGGATTTTTGCCCACGCTTCTTACCACAAGGAAGACTGAACTGAGGCTAGCTGGTGTGAAAAAAACTTTGGTGGCCCTGTACTAATGGACACCCATTACAGAAATAGACAGAAGGAAACAAAGAGAAAACAAGAGAGGAGTTTGCAAAACTCCACGTGCTGTGGACAAGCCAAGGGGAACTGGCAGTCTGAAATCCCCATACTCAAATCAGATCCAGTAAGTATTAGGATGAGCAGGGTGGTTTCATGGAGAGGGGAGTATTAAAGCAGGTTCCCAAAGCTGCTCTCCGAGGCAGGTGAACACTGTCTCCGAAGCTGTGAGCAGTAGCGAGGAGATGGTCGCTTCAGCATAGAAGGTGGAGGGGACGAGCATGGGAGCGCCCCCAGAAAGGAGAGGGGCAACAGGAGGAGAAGGTGGGGATTGAAAACTCTGCTGCCCTTCAGCAAGCCTTGCTGGTCCTCCAAATGGGTGCGAGAGCAGAATGGAAGGACGGAGGCTGGGATCCAGAAGGGACCATGCTAGCATTGGGAGGGAGCCCCTGTATGAGGGGTAGGGAACACAGCCCCTTCCTACAGCAATGCCTAGAGATCCCCAGGAGCCTGGGGTATGTCAGGCAGCAACTCAGCCTTGAGGGCCAGGCAAAGAATGAGAGGGGGGGCTGAGGCAGAAGAGACAGAGGACACAGTGGGGGCACTAAGGGAGGGGGCAGACATGGAGGGATCCAGGGGAGCTGGGGGAACTTTTGAGGGAGGTCAGGTGGAACTGAGGTGCTGTTGCAGGGGGTCAGAGGCAGGAGGGCAGGGAAGGTGGCTGTTGGGGAGTCTGGGGGAGACAGAGAGATGGGGGCCTGGGGCTGTTAGGGGGCTCAGAGGCAAGAGGGCAGGGAAGGTGACTGTTGTGGGGGGGACTAGGGGA